>MINK01173648.1:0-16370 GCA_001735545.1 Phormia regina
GATAAATTTTCTTTTTATAGAAAATTTGCGATAAATTTTCTTTTTATAGAAAATTTTCGTTGAAATTTCTTTTTATTCAAAATTTTTGTTGAAAATTCTTTTTATAAGAAATTTTCGTTGAAATTTCTTTTTATAGGAAAGTTTTGCTAAAACTTCTTTTTATATGAAGTTTTTGTTGAAATTTCTTTTATAGAAAATTTTCGTTGAAATTTCTTTTTATTCAAAATTTTTGTTGAAATTTGTTTTTATGTAAAATTTTTGTTAAAAATCTTTATATATGAAATTTTTGTTGAAATTTTATAGGAAACTTTTGTTAAATTTTTTTTTTATGGAAATTTGTTAAAATTTCTTTTTATAAGAAATTTGCTGAAACTTCTTTTTATATGAAGTTTTTGTTGAAATTTCTTTTTATAGAAAATCTTTGTTAAAATATCGTTTTATAGGAAGTTTTTTTTTAAATTTCTTTTTACAGAAAATTTTTGTTAAAATTTCTTTTTATAGGAAGCTTTTGCTGAAATTTCTTTTTATAGGAAGTTTCTGTTGAAATTTTTTTATAGAAAATTAGAGAAAATTTTCGTTGAAATTTTTTTTAAAGAAAGTCTCCGATCAATAATAATTTTAAAGGAAATATGCGATAAATTTACGTTAATTAGAAATTCGTGATATCTTCGTTTTATTAAATTTTTTATAGGAAATAAAAATTTTATTTATTTTCATTTAATGTTATTTTTATTTATTGTTAATTATTGATAAATTTTCTTTTTATTTAAAGAAAAAAAAATGCATAAATGTTTTATTAGCCCGGGTTCACACACAGCAATTTTTCTTGCTGCAATTCTGAGTTTATAGGAGAGAGAGAGAGGAGAATATAATATTAAACTTTTACAATCTCTTTACTTCTCTTGTCTAGAAAGTCAGAATTGCGACAAGAAAAATTGCTGTGTGTGAACCCGAACTTACATCGGAAAAAGTTTAAATCCTTCCAATTTATGATTATTTTAAGATATATTTGTGTTAATTTTCAGAATTTCGAAATCAGATTCGAGTTTTCGAATATCACAAAAATATGTCAAATATTGTCATCAAATGTAACTTTGGTAAATAAATTAATGATTTTTGATTAAAGTGCACTGTAAAATTGCTTGTGTCTGGCCATTGGAATTTCGAAATTATGTTCGAATTTTTGAACTGTTGCTATAAAATAATTTTTCACTTATATGTTGGATTTTTTTTAATTATAATTTATAAGGTTTTATAAACTATTTTTTTCAAAAATTATATATTAAATAATCAATTAATTTTATTCATTATTTATTAAATAATGTAATGTAATATTTATGAAGATTTACATTATTGCACTCCTTTAATTTCTATTCCATTTAACTAATTTTAATTTTTTTTTTTTTTTTCTATTTCTTTGCAGGTAAAGATCTTTTGCTCTAACATTTGTACTCGTAAGTTATTTTTTAAATAAAACACTACAAAAAAACATTGAAATAGGGCAATTGTACTAAACTATTGATGAGATGTAAACACTAGCTACACTTTTCCATACATCCTTAAACAAAAACAACTTGACATTTTTGTCATGTTTCCGTGAATTACCGGTTCATACAAAAAAAAAAGCAACCAATGTTCTTAAAACAGACAATCGCGTACGCGTACCAAGATATTTTTTTTTTTATTTCGTTCTGTAACTCGTTTGGTTCTTGTAACAAATCATGTGTAAAAATTACTCGAGAAGACTGTTAAAGAATCTTTCCTGCTTTTCTCCATATCTGTAGTTAAGAAAGCAAAGAGGCTGTTGTTCGTTCGTTCGTTCATTTATTCATTCAGTCAATTCTTTTACTGTTAAATGTCTTTTAAACGCAGGCGTGCATGAAATGCAACTTAAATATTCTTAAGATTTTTCTTTATTTAAAGAAAAAAAAAAAAGTAGAATTTCGCTTAAGAAAAGAAAAAGTTTCTTTTCAGAGCCATAAGACGCATGAAAAATGAACAAAATATCATAAAGAAAAATGCGGATGAAAGTTCTTAAGTGTAATTTCATTTCTTTTTTCTTTCATTTACTATTTTTTTTTTTTTTTTTTTTTTTTTTTTTGTCTTAAACATTTAGTTTGTAGAAATAAATGTTTAGTTTTATTATCATCTGAATATATAATAAAATTGTTGATTTATTTGTTGTATTTGTAATGGAAATATGACATTTAGCATTTTAATTTATGGCAAGAGAAATGCATTTCATTTTCTGTCCTGTTGTGGGGTGACCACAATTGATTAGTTGTTGACAATAATCCATATGATGATACAGAGGCATTGAAAAAATAAATTTTTTGGCATTTTAATATTTTACAATATTTTATAATTTATGGGAGAAACTTGTTATGATATATTTTTAAGGTGTTAAAAGAAATTAAATTGCTTTTATCTTGATTTTGCATTAATCGAAGATTTATATTAAACTACACTTTTGACTTAATTGCATTTATAGTTTTAACGGTATTTTAAAGATAATTTACACAATTTTTTTTTAAGTTATGTTGATTAAAGATAAGAAAGTTATAAAAAAAATTCTGAAATTGTAAAAAAGGCAAAATTTTATGTAAAGAAAAATTGTTGAAAATTTTCTATAAAGAAAAAACATCGAGAATTTTCTACAAAAAAATAATTGAGAATATTGTAAAAAGTAATGTCAATTTTCTAAAAAAAAGAAAATTTATTATAAAGTCTTTATAAAGAAAAATGTTCTATAAAGAAACATTATCAAAAAATTTATTGAAAATTTTCTATAATGAAAAATGATCAACCATTTTCTATAAAGAAAAATTATCATAACTTTTCAACAAAGAAAACTTATCAAGAGAAAGAGAAATTATTGAAAATTTACCATTTCTATTTTCTTTATTAACAGAAAATATTCTTTAGGAAAAATCTGTAGAAAATTTATTTTAGAAAAAAATTTAAAGAAAATTTTATGGTGAAAAAATCTTTATAATTTTTTTTTTTTTCATTAGAGAAACTGTACATAATATTTTCTTTAGGGAAACTAAATTTTCTTTCAAGGAAATTTTAATTAAATTTTCTATAAAGTTTCTCTTTATATAAAATATTATATAAAGAGAAACTTCATATAATATTTTCTTTAGAGAAACTAGAAAATTTAGTTAATTAAATTTTCTATAAAGAAAATCCTATAAAATTATCTTCAGAGAAACTCTATAGACAAATTTCTTTAGAGAAGCTCTGTAGAAAATTCTATAGAAAATTTTCTTTAAGGAAAATCTATAAAACTTTTTTTAAATTTAAATTAAATTTTTTTTAAAGAAAATGTATAAAAAATTTCTTTAAAAAAATTTATACAATTTTTCTGTAAAAAAACTATAAACAATTTTATGTAAAAAAATCTATAAGAAATTTTTCTTAAAGAAAATCTATAAAAATTGTCTAAAGCAAATCTATAAAAAATTTCCTTAAAAGAACATTTTCTTTAAAAATCTTTAAAAAACCTTTTTTAAAGAAAATCTATAAAAGATGTTCTTGAAAGAAAATTCCTATAACGAAAAAATTTAGATCAATTTTCTATAACGAAAAAATCTAAATCAATTATAAAAATCTTTCGTAAATTGTGTATAAAGAAAATATCGTAAATCTTCTTTAAAGAAAATTCATCGTAAATCTTTTTTAAAGAAAATTCATCGTAAATTTTCTATAAAGAAAATGTATAGTAAACTTATCGTAAGATTCTATAAAGAAAATTTATTATATAAAGAAAATTTTAAGTAAATTTTCTATAAAGAAAATTTTCTATAAAGAAAAGTTTAAGTAAATTTTCTATAAAGAAAATTTTAAGTAAATTTTCTATAAAGAAAATTTTAAGTTTAAATTTTCTATAAAGAAAATTTAAGTAAAAGTTTTCTATAAAGAAAAATTTTAAGTAATTTTTCTATAGAAAATGAAAATTTTTAAGTAAAATGTTTCTATGAAGAAAATTATTAAAAGTAAATTTTCTATAAAGAAAATTTTAAGTATTTTCTGATAAAGAAAATTTTGAAGTAAATTTTTTATAAAGAAAAGTGTTTCAAAGTAAATTTTCTATATATAAGAAATTTTAAGTAAATATTCTATAAAGAAATATTTAAGGTAAAATTTCTATAAAGAAAATTTTTCGTAAAATTTATACAGAAAGAAAAATTTTAAAGTAAATTTTTCTATAAGAATTTTAAGGTAAAATTTTCTATAAAGAAATTTTAAAGTAAATTTTCTATAAAGAAAATTTTCCGTAAATTTTCTATAAAGAAAATTTTTTTCGATAAATTTTCCTATAAGAAAATTTTTCGTAAATTTCTATATAAGAAAATTTTAAGTAAATTTTTTCTATAAAGAAAATTTAAGTAAATTTCTATAAAGAAAATTTTAAGTAAATTTTTCTATAAAGAAAATTTAACGTAAATTTTTCTATAAAGAAAATTGTTAAGTAAATTTCTATAAGAAATTTTAAGTAAATTTTCTATAAAGAAAATTTTAAGTAAATTTTCTATAAAGAAAATTTTAAGTAAATTTTCTATAAAGAAAATTTTCTATAAAGAAAATTTTAAGTAAATTTTCTATAAAGAAAATTTTAAGTAAATTTTCTATAAAGAAAATTTTAAGTAAATTTTCTATAAAGAAAATTTTTCGTAAATTTTCTATAAAGAAAATTTTTCGTAAATTTTCTATAAAGAAAATTTTTCGAAAATTTTTCGTAAATTTTCTAAAAAATATTTAAAGCTGGAAATTTGATCGTAAATTTTGTCTAAATTTCTACAAAATTTTCTATTGAAAAAACTTATTCAACGCTGCCATCTAAAGACCATTAAGTACAGGCGCGGATCATTGCGGAGGGAAAAAGGAAAATTTCCCTACCCAAAATGAAAACTTTTAATGAAAAATTTATACTAAAACTTAAAATTTAGGGAAATAGTTGTAAAAATCATTATATTTTCCTCCCCCAAAAGCTGGATCAGCGTCTGATTAAGTAAGCACTGCTTTTAAGAGTTAGCAAAGACACTAACCAAATATTGCACTGATATTATTTTGATATTTAATTCTTATAGTTCCTTTTCGATGAAGTTTCAATTTAATTGATTTCGATTTTTATTATTAAAAATTTAAAACAATTTTCTTTATATTTTTTTTTTATTTCTCTTACTATTTTTGAATTTCTCCCAATGAATTTGTGTTTAAACTGTTTATTCTCCTTTGGTGCTCAAAAATTTTACCATTTTTCCTTTAATTTAATTAACATTTTTGATCGAGATATAAAGACATTTTTAAGCTTGGACACAACCCAGTTTTTTACTCTCTTATATGATTTTTGAATATATAAAAAGATATATAATAATATATAATATATAAAAAATACATCATGACCTTTATCCTATCATTTCATTTTCATTAAATTTATATCAAGTCCTCCTTATGTCTTTTAATTTTCATTTTACTTTTCTTTTAATTTTTTTTTCCAAATAAAATACTTTGGTTTAGCTAATCCTTGAACCCATTTTTTTTAATTTTTTATACAAGATTTGTTTTATAAAATTCTTTTCAATTGTTTATAGTTCTATTTCTTTAATATGATTTTTATTTTTTATGACTTTTTTTATTTATGTTTTTTTTTCTTAAGTTTCTAATTACAAGTGAAACATATAAAAAGATCAATAACTCAAGTTGTTTATTACTATTATTCTTCTTTAAATTTTTTTATATGAAAAAAACTAATATTAATTGAAATTTTACTTGTTATTGCTATTTATTTATTAATTAACTTTATTTCTTAAGCTACCACTTTACGTTTTCTATAGTCATTGTAAATTCAATATGATTCTAATAACAAAGTGTTTGCCATGAAAGTAAAAAGAGTATAAGTGAGCTTAGGAAAAAAAATTCATTTTGTTTAATAAAATATTAGTGAATTAATATAATATTAATTTTTGTTTAGTAAAAGTTTTAGTTTCTAAAAGAGAATACAATAAAGTCATTGCCAACACTATGGAAAAGTTGTTATAGCATACATACAAAGTAATGCAGAGAATAAAGACTTTGACTATTAAGTAATGCAAGCGGGAAGCAATGAAAATTTAATATTAATCTTTTTTTCAATTGAATGAAAAGTAAGGCAGAGAATAAGGACAGAATGCAAACATTAAGCAACTAAATCTTAGTTTCAATGTATGCCCGATTTTTTTTTTTCTTTATAAGAATTAAAAAAAAAAATGCAATAACTACATTTATAGCATTTTCATTTTCAATACATATGCTAACATAATAAGTGCAATTTTCAAGTAGCACAGTAGTACCACTCTTATAAATATGTAGACACACTCATTCAATTGTTTATAGTAATAATGTTCAGTCTTCCGTTCAAGTAGATTATGCTCATTAGACTTAGTATGTAGTTATGTTTATATGTTTCTACACACACACACACACACACACACACACACACACACACACACACACACTTATACCATAAGTCTATAACTGACTGACTGAATATTTACGTGTTTATATCTCTTTATCTAACTACTTTATAACCATCCATCTAGACTACAATGAAAATTATAACAGCAACGAAATTATTATTATTTTTTTTCCTTTTCTTGTGATTAATAGCATCCGTTATGGTTTCCAGTAGCAAGAAAATAAAATTAGAAAAAGAAAAAAAAGAGTGATTTTAGTTTAAATGTATTTTATACTATTTTTAGTTTTCATTTACAACAATTTCTTAATATTCGCATTTGTTGCTATAAGTAGTTATGTATGTATGTATGTGATTTTATTTTTTATGAATGTTGTAATCTATTGTAGTTTTTCGTCTGCTATTTTGATGCTATCTACAGATGTAATAATCACTCAGTTAGTCTATTTCATACAAATTATTATCAAGTGCCAAATCATCATCATCAGCAGCAGCAGAAGTTGTAGATGTTTTGTTTTTACTTCTTTTGAGGTTATACGAAAAATATGTAGTTTTGTTAAACATTTTCGTTTTCACTTGTATATTTTTCATTACATTTAATGTTTCTTTTTTGTATATGAGAAGGTTAAGGATGAATTATTTTTATTAGTGGGATGAATTTTGGTTTTCGCTTTTTTTGGTAGAAAATTATATAATTTTTATTTAGGAAATTATGATTTTATTTGTTTCATAATAACAAAATAATAAGAGGCTATTAAAAATATTATAAAATCATAAACAATATTAGCACTATTATTTCGTTTGCATTACTTTTGAAGCCCTACTGATTATTCTCTGCATTACCTAGAACCTTAAAAATCATTTTAATGAAAATTTAGTAGAAAACTAATAACATAGAATGATTAAACAGGTATTTCCTTTACAAATTATATTTTCAATATATCTCAGTGAGAAAATGAGCCATTTTTATTTCATCTCTTCTAATTTATAGATTACTACTAAATATATTCTCTCTTTACCTTTTGTAAAACATTTTATTGCTACAATTAATATACTTAAACATGCATAAACATGTCTTAAATTTTATTCTCCCAATATGCTAACACATTAACTCGTTTCATTTATTATAATTTTCTTTTTTGTATTTTGCATTAGATAACCATAAAGGGTTTTTAGCTCAAACACACACATACACACACACATACATACACTTAGGTTAAAATGGCTTAAAAATAATTACTATCATAAATAAAAATTAGAATTTAAACTGACAGTGGTTTAAAAAGCCTGATTATAAAGATCATCGCAAAAGCCACCGCACACACAAACTCAAAAAGGTAGAATATTAAACATATTTTTTTTTTGCGGTAACTATTAGACATGCATTTGCATGCTCAATGTGATAGTAGGTAGTATATTGTTAAATGTCGGCAGAAAGAATATTTGATTTTTTCCCAAAAAAAAAAAAAGTAAATAAAATACAGACAAAAATAAATTGTATGTTAAGTGCTAGTGATAAGCAGGGAAACTAATATTTAGTGGAACAAAAATATATTAATGATAAATAAACTAGAAAAGTGCGCGCTTTTGCCTCTAAAAATCTTTAACTACGAATCTCTAATACAAAAAAAGAGTAAATTAAATACTCTAAACCATTGATAGGCATAAAGAGAAGATATACAAATCGACTTATCGATCTGCAATTATTTTCTTAAGATCTTTGTTTTGTGATTTAAAGATTTATTTCGAATGTTTACGTTTTCTGTTGATGTTCATGTTGTGTGTGTCAAAGGAGCGCATAAACTCTACCCCTACCTATGCCTCTCAATGCTCTAAACCATCTAAGTAATCTAGACTGCAATGACACCACTCAAACTCGTTCTCAGTTGTTAATTGTGCTCAACAGTGAAAATGAAAATTAAACTAGAACTGAACTACAGCTTAATTAGAAGTGAAGTAGAACTGAAACTTAACAAGAATTAGAACTAAACTACAACCAAACTGGAGTCAAATTAGAGCTAGAATCAAAATCGAACTAAGCTAAAACTGAACTGGAACTTAAATTTAAATAGTAATGAAATAGAATCGAACTAAAACTGAACAAACTAGAAATGAACAAAAACTGCACCAGTTTTAATTGAACTAGAACTAAACAAGAACTGAACTAGAAATGAACTAAAACTGAACTAGAACTGAACAAGAACAGAACTTGAACTAGAAATGAACTAGAGCTGAAGTTGAACTGGACTAAAACTGAACTAGAACTGGAATAGAACTAGAACAGAACTAGAACTGAACTAAAACTGAATTAGAACTGAACTAGAACTGAACTAAAACTGAACTAGAACTGGAATAGAACTGAACTACAACTGGACTAAAATTGAACTAGAACTGCTCTAGAACTGAACTACAACTAAACTGGAAAAGGACTATTACTGAACTGGAATTAAATTACAATTTAAATCAAACTAGAACTGAGCTAATTCTGAAATAGTAATGAATTAGAATTCAACGCAACTGGACTAAAACTGAAGTAGAATGACCTAATTGAGATAGGACTGAAGTAGAACTCAACCAAAATCAAATTAGAATTAGAATCATATTAGTACTGAGCTAAACAGAACTAGAATTGAAATAAAATAAAATAGTACTGAACTGCAATAGAATTATATCTGAACTAGGCCTGAATTAGAACTAAATTCGAACTGAATTGGAACCAGACTAGAACTGAACTAGAATTGAATGCTATACATATTCACCCCTATCGTGAATAACAAGTGGAATTTTTGTTCCCGTGAAATTTGTATTTCCCTTGAAGGGAAAAATGCTATCGTGAATCTCCCGTGAACAAATTTTCCCGCTATCAATTCTCAGTGAATTCAAAGAAAGAAGAATTAATAAACAAAATAATAAAAAACTTAACAAATTAATAATTTTGTTGCAAGAGAAGAAAATCAAGAACCAGAGAATTGTTCGTCGAGGTTTGCGGGACGCATCTAAACTGTCGTCTTTAAGTTCTTCATGTTCGCAGCAGCTTTTAAGCGGACATACCGCTTTTGATCTGTCCATACCTAAAATGAAAATTACCATACAAAACCATAAACATAAGATATACAAAGCAAAATGTTACCTTCTTCCATTCAGTGACATTTTTTATAGGAGGGCCAGCGCTATTCAAATCTTCTGTAAGAGCTTTCCAAAATTCTGCAACCACGTCTTTGGATTATTTACAGGCAATATATCGGTTTGTTCCTTACTAACAGATTGTGATCATAAAATAAATTTTATAAACTTTAATATTCCAATTATGAGAAGAAATAGTTACATGTTTTGTTCTGTTCCCCAGCAAAAATAAAGTGAATAAATTAACGGGAAAGGGAAAACATTTCTGGGGAAACAGTATTCACGATAGGGGTGAATAACATAAAAACTAGGAGAACAATTTTAAATTAAAATTATTCCAGTTTTTCAATAGATCAATTTTTTGAAAAAGATTCAATTGTTATATAATATCTAAGTTATAAAAAGTAATGAAATGTAGAAATTCTAAATGAAATGACCATTAATTTTTGTCACCCTGTTATATGACCATTATTAAATACTGTAAAATTGGTATTTAGTTGCTATTTAAAACATAAACATATGTGTTCATTTTGCAAATATACCATGATAATTTGTTGCAATATCATATCACACACACACAACCACCTATACATACTTATGCAAAAGTAAGGATACCTATTCCATATGCAGTCATAGTAAAATTTTAAGCTACCAGTATCGGAAACTTAAGAACATCTTCATGGACAATTATCCACAAGTTTGTACAGAGTATGTGAGAAATGTTTGACTATATCTATTCAGCTGCTGCAGTTATTATTGTAGAATTGTAGTTGTATTTGTTGTTGTTGTTGCCACAAACTATAGAGATGAGGGTCATTAATTGTACGAAGTATGGATAACTTGACTATTGATTGTCGATTTTTAGTGGTTTTTTGGCTGCAACAGTTTCTCAATACTCATATTTGAAATGGAGACTATGCGGTGGGTCGTTAAAAATTTAAACAGCAAACAGTTGTTTAAATGAGCAACATATACATTTCCTAGATGAGTTTATTATCTACTATGTTCATATAAACATTTGTATGATGCTTAATACCAAGTACATAAAGTTGTTTAGACAAATACTAAATTTTGCTATTTGTTTGTTAATGGCAATGAAAGCCTAAGCGTAACATTAATTAGAAAATAAAGTTAGAATAGGATTTTTAACAAAATTTACTATTTTTAAAAGCTTAAAGAAAAACAATTTTCAAATAAATAAAATTTATCTTACAAGATCATAACTTGTTAATGACAATATTTCAATAAAATAATGTTTAAACATTTAGCTTTTAGGAAAAGTCTTTGCACAATTAATAAAATTGTTAGTAAAGAATTGATTATAAATATTTGCACTATGACCATTAGTTTAATGCTTCTCTAAGTTTCATTGAAATTATTATTCTATGTAACTGTAAAATTTCATTATTATTATTATTATTATTATTGATTGAAATATTTGTTTAACGGTGTTGAAGTTCATAGAACTTCCGTTTTGTTAATCTTCACACTAATAATCTGCAATAACAACAATTTACAAGAACACGTATAATAATAAAAACAATAACAACAAACATCTAAGAAGGCCTAAGAATTCAGCATTACAGTACATAAAGCTTGTGGTGCATGCATGTGTTGTATTGAGTGTTTAGTTGTTAGCCAGAATGTAGAAATCTTACTTGTGGCAAAACAAAACAAAATATAACCCAATAAACAATTACTATAGGAACTTATATATTCTGGTAAATATTACGGAAATGTTTAAGGGATTTAAAAAAAATATTGGCCAAATTTTAGATTTTGGCCAGATTTTGATATATCTGAAATGAGCTGGGATTATACTATAATTGGAATATCTACTAGAATTGAAAACGAACTAGAACTGAATTAAAACAAAAGTAGAACTGAACTAAAAAGGATTTTGAACTTGAATTGAATTAGAACTGAACTAGAGCTTAACATGAGCTGAATTAAAGACGAATATCAATTGAACTAGGACTGGATCTCAACTGGAACTGAACATGAACTGAACTAGAAATGAGCCAGAACTAAACTTAAACTAACTAGAACTGCACTTTAATTGATCTAGAAATGACCTAGTTCTTAAATAGAACTGAACTAGAATGGAACTAGAACTGAACTAGATTTAAATTAAAACTGAACTTGATCTGAACTACAACTGAACTACTCTATCAAATTGAACTAGAACTGAAGTACTCTACTAGAACTGAACTAGAACTGAACAAAAACTGAAATAAAACTGAACTAGAACTGCTCTAGAACTGCTCTAGAACTGAACTAGTACTGAACTAGAACTGAACTAAAACTGAACTAAAACTGAACTAGAACTGAACAAAAACTAAACTAGAACTGAAATAGAACTGAACCAGAATTGAACTTAACTTAACAAGAACTGAACTAAAACTGAACTAGAACTGAGCTAGAATTGAACTGGAACTGAACTAGAACTGAACTAGAACTGAACTGGAACTGAACTAGAACTGAAATAGAACTGAACTAAAACTGAACTAGAACTGAACAAAAATTAACTAGAACTAAACTAGAATTGAACTTAACTTTACAAGAACTGAACTAAAACTGAACTGGAACTGAACTAGAACTGAAATAGAACTGAACTAGAGCTGAACTAAAGCTGAACTAGAACTGAACTAGAACTGAACTAAAACTGAAATAGAACTGAACTAGAACTGAACTAAAACTGAACTAGAACTGAACAAAAACTAAACTAGAACTAAACTAGAATTGAACTTAACTTTACAAGAACTGAACTAAATCTGAACTGGAACTGAACTAGAACTGAAATAGAACTGAACTAGAACTGAACTAGAGCTGAACTAAAGCTGAACTAGAACTGAACTAGAACTGAAATAGAACTGAACTAAAACTGAACTAGAACTGAACAAAAACTAAACTAGAACTGAACTAGAATTGAATTTAACTTAACAAGAACTGAACTAAAACTGAGCTAGAATTGAACTGGAACTGAACTAGAACTGAACTAGAACTGAACTAAAACTGAACAAGAAGTGAACAAAAACTAAACTAGAACTAAACTAGAATTGAAATTAACTTTACAAGAACTGAACTAAAACTGAGCTGGAACTGAAGTAAAACTGAACTTAAAATGAACAGAGCTTAAACTGAACTAGAACTGAAGCAAAACTGAGCTGGAACAGATCTATAAATGAACTGAACTTGAGCTGGAACTGAATTAACACTAAACCAGAACTGAGTTAGACCTCTACTGGAAGTCAACTAGAATAAAAATTTATTACTGAAAATAATTAAACATGAATTTTCTATTTTAATAGCAATCTTGGGTGCTAAAGTACTGAACCATTTTGAAAGGTCAATTTAAATGCCATTATAATTATGTTTACTGGGTAACAATTAATTTTATTTAACAACACATACATATATTTCTATGTATTCGATTATGTTTATATCTGGCCGATGGATATACATACATACATACATACATACATACACAAGTTTATGGTACATCCAGAAACTGTTTATACTTTTGTATACATGTATATGTATATCTTTGTTTGTATGCATTAAATTTATGCCTTTAGGCTTTCATCACACGCTAATAAACAATTAAAGTGTTAATCAAGGGAATTTACCTTAAATGATCGAATAACATGATTATTTTACTGAAACAATGCATGAACAAACATATGAATCAAAGACATAAGCATGTGTGCTTGACTGACTAAAGAATGCATGAATAAAAATCTCTGAATTACATAAAGACAAACCTCTAATTGAGGAATATTATGATATTTTTATTTTTATATATTGTTTTTTTTTTCATATAATTTCCTTAAAAAATAAATGATGAGTGTTATTTACTTGGTGTATGCCATCATCAGCATTATACATATTTCAAAATATAGGAAATATTAAGTTAGATAATTACAACTTTACATATAGTTACGTTTATCTGTATAAGTTGCAACTATCAGTTATGAGGTCAGGAAATATAAAATTAGATGAGCTCATTAATTTTTAAAGTGTAGTTTCTTTTATTAGAAATTTTTATAGTCGCTAACTAATTATTAGAAAATGAGAAAAAGGCCCTTTGTTTTAAATTAATATTTGTTAATAATTTTAAGAATATTTTAAGTTTTATGGTTAATAAATATTATTAATTGTTAAAGCTTTTGTTTTTATATATGTGTTTAGGAGGTCTTTTAAACTTTAAAATATTTAATTAATTATCAGTTAAGAAATATTGTAATATAATATTTTAAAACAGACCTTAAATATTTCCGCTATCACGTGTTAAATTTTTAAACAAATATATCTTAATGGTTGAACTAAATATTTTTTTGTTTGCCAAAAATTAATATGCAAATTTTTTTCTTTGTTTATTTAAATTTGAAAAATTATATACAGATTTATACATAGCGAATAATAATAAAACCTATTTGTTTATAAACCAAACAATTTGTTCATTAATTTTTGTATATTTAAACTTTCCCAAACAAATACTTAATACAAACAATACCATAATAGACTTAATGAAAATTTGTATTTGTTAAACTCTAAACAATAGAAGAGTTTATTAAAAACCATATTTACTCATAAGTTCACAAATATTTCATAAAATTTTTATTTAAACATTTAAACAAATTTATTTAGAAACTACATACAAGATGATTTATTATATCTAAGCTACTCTTTAGTAGTTATAACCATTTTAACCCAATAACATACTGCCTCAAAAAAAAAAATAAAATAAAAGTTTCAAATCTATTGCACAAAATGAAACTAATAGAAAAATAGCAAAAACAAAAAAAAAAATCATATTATTCAGCTTGAAATGAAACAAAAATTAAAACACAAAAACAAAATTTGCATAAAAATATGTAAACACAATAAAAACCATAATGACCCGGAATACACATAAAGTGGCCAATATTTAACATGATCTTCTTCAATCATCATACTCATATGTATACAAAATCATCAACCATTTAATATTCGTCAGAAAAATAGAGGATGATTAAAATCAATGACCATTTTAAAACAAACATATATTTGCTATTTGTAAAATGCTGGTTGTGGATTTTTTTTTTTTTTTTTGTAGCAGGCCAGGCACATGCTTACTCTCAAGCTTCTCATGTCCATGTTAAACCATCATTAGAGTTTTATTTTATTTTTTTAACATCATTTTGCTGTTTTTATTTCAAAAAAAAAAAAAAAAAATTATAATGTTAAAGATAAAAAAGATGAAAAACCAAACTGGGTGAATGTTAAGTAACTTAAAAAATATTTTGTTGTTGTTGTTGTTTTTTTTTGTAATAATAAAGTAAAATAAATATTAATCCCACCAAAAATTATATACATTTTCAGTTTTAGTTTTAAATAAACAATCAAATGAAAAAATCAACAAATTAAATTAAGTAAATAAACAAAATGAAAAAAAAACTGCAATATGTCAGCAAAAAAAATTTTAAAACGTAATATAAGTAAAAAAAATTATGGTGGTCTATACATATTAGGAAAAAAAAAAACTTTGATAATAATAACGATCAGGTTTGGAAAAGTTGATACTATACACTGAATCAAGAAGGTTTATTAATACAATGAAAAAGTTAATTGTTTCAATGAATTTGTGCGCTAATTTTGACTTTATGAACAGTTTTATTAAAACAATGTATTGCCATAGATTAATATCAAAATTCAATGTAAAAGTTCATTCATAAAACTTTAAATCAATGAACGCATTCATTAAATAAAATAAATAATTCTACTAAAAAGTTCATTAATTTCAATGAACTCATATTTTCTCTTAATGAAACCGTTCGTTGAATATAATTCTTCTGTTTTTTGGTTTTAATTAAATTATTTTAATTAATTAAATTAAAAATTAAAAATAAATATTACATTCTTAATATGCCATAAATATTATACAAGAAAATTATGACAATCACCAGTTGTAGCGTACAAATCTTGAATACTTACGTACCTAATCCTCTTGGTCTTTGAAACCCTAGTATTTGAGGCTTATAATATGCCTTGCATCTTAATTATTTTTTAAGTTAAATATATAATTTTAAAAAATTTGTTTAAAACATTATCATACTTACATGTTCCTGGTTTTTAATAATTCATCCTAATCAATTATGTTATCAATCGTGCTGCTCGACTTCTGCTGGGAGAATACATTTATATTTATGTTTTACGAGCTGATTGATCCGGTGTTGCGCGGTTTTATTGAATAATAATATAAATTAAAACTAAAATAAATTTTTTTATAAAAAATTCTTCTACAGCAAAGGATGTTTCCACATGATATGGAATCCGTTTTGACATGAAATCACTGACTTCGAAATTCTTTAAAAATATAATAAACCATCATATGTACGAAAAAGTGGCACAATATCCACTAATGAATTTTCATTAACTTAGGACCACCATGTATCTAAATTAAAAACTATTAAAAATTTTAAAAGCACCATCAGAACAAGAAGGACCCATAATATCTCCTGTGAATTTTTCCCATATGGGACCATGTATATATAATTTCATGTCTCTAGGTTAAATATTACAGGAAATTAAAAAAAAATCAAGTTTCTAGGTTCATAATTTTATAAAATTCAAAAAGTACCATTCAAATAACAAATAAGTACCACAAAGTCCCCTCTTATGAATTCTCATTAACTAAGTACCACATATCCCAAATTTCATGTTTCTAAGCTCATAATTATAGAAATTTCAAAAAGTACCATTAAAATAACATAAAAGTACCACAAAGTCCCTTCTTATGGATTCTTAT
>MINK01173649.1:3702-20601 GCA_001735545.1 Phormia regina
TGAAAAAATTGTAAAACAGCTGTTCTTACGAGTATACTTTCTAATTATACTATGATGTAAACATGAAAAAAATGTTTAAAAACAGAATAAATTCAATATGTATTCAATTACATTCGTGAAGCAAAAATATGTTATATACACTTCGAAAAATTAAGTTTCTGACATTATTTTCATCACCTTTTTAAGATCTTTATTTCTTTTTTAAATATCATTATAATATGTATGTCAGCAGTTGATAATAAATATTTAAAAATCACAAAAGGAAATGGAAATCAAAATATTTTCCTCATTTAATTAAATCCGTTTTAAGATCAGAAAATACTGTAACACTGTACTTTTCTTCGGTCATACAAACTGTACGGATTTTTGGACTACCTTCGAAATACCAAATTTCTCTCACACATAAAAAATTCAATTTTTTAAAAATTCGTTAAATCAAAAAATGAAACTTGTCTTTTGTTAAAATTAACAACCAATTATGAACCAAAAATCCCAAAATATTATTTGTGTCAAAATATTTAAATTTTAATAAAATACTATTTAAACTAATCTCATTGAAAGTTTTCCTAAAATTTTAATTTCGCAAGAATGAAAAAAAAAAAATAAAATATTTTTTGCTCAATATATAATAGACATCGTCTTTCTATCATATTTTGCAATTTTCTCGAAAAAAAGATATAAGTTATCGAAAACCCTATATTCCAAAAGTATCCCATTTCGGAAACTGAACAAAATTTTCTGTTCAGATACATTAACCATTCAAATTTGTTGCCATTGAATATTTTAAGAGCTTCAAAGTAAACGATTTTTTTAATTGTTTTAAAAATTATATGTTAGAAAAGAGCCCATTATTTCTCACATTAATATCCTTATTTTTTCTCAACATTTCCATATATACCTTTATGCGAAGAGTAACATGAGACGAAAGTAATTGTCAAAAACCTAAGTCGGTTGTCAAAAACGTAACTCAACCAACGACAAAATACATATAATCAAATATATTTCTTTGTTGCTAAAAGAAAAGAAAAACACATTTTTATTTACAAAAAAAAGCAATTTTGTTTAATTGTGAATCGAGAATTTCGTGTCTATATGTTACTCTACGCTTATGTATATAATCATCACCAGCTATTTTAATACGAGACATATTTGTAAAAAATACTTTTAAATGTCAGCATGCGGCCACTTTTTAACAGGTGACAGACAGGCATCTGTACTAGGGTATTCAAATTATTGGATTGGGGTTTTCTATCTTTGAATAAAACGAATAGTTCAAATAAGACATTTTAGTTTATGAAATAATGCAACATCACATATTTTCATTTATTCGAATAATAAAAAATAATATGTAAGAGCCTTTTTACATTTGGCGCTTTGCATATTTTATATGATGCTTTGAATTCTTCAATGTTGACCTAACTAATTGAAAAAAATATAACTAAAAAGTCCTATCTTTGCCATGACGAACTACTTTTCTTAACCCACTTCCTTTTCTACACAACATTAAAGTTGAAGCAAAATTGCAAATCCAGGAAAATTAAAAATTTTATTTTAGTTAAAAAATAGAAAAAAAAAATAAATTATATTTTTTAACAATCTTAGAATATAAACAAAGATCAGTTTTTATATTAAAAAAAAACAGTCAAAAATTAACTTCAAAAATCTAATTTATGTCGATTTTCTTCTTGTTTTGAAAAATTAATTTATCTTTGTTTAAATAATGTACTTCATCAAATCTTTAGATATATTTATTAGTTTAACTGCAAAAATTTTAATTATTAATTAGATATAAAAATATTAGAATTATTCGTTATTTTAAAAATACCATTTTCAAATATTCCGAACAAATGTTTACCCTAACATGTACGTATGTATGTGTTTTATTTTCTGTAAAAACACAACCGACGCCTGCCTATCACTTAGGCTGTTTTTTTTTTTTCTGCCACATCTAATATGTCTTCTAATATGACAGTATGTATTAATAATTTTATTTTAAAACTTGAAAATGTTTGGTAAATTAAGATTTTATGCACTTTATAGTAAAAAAAATTATGACCTATATCAATTGTGTCATAAATCCGAACAATAAGAAATAGAAAAAATAATTCAAAAGATCTGAAATATCTACTCAATATTTCTTTTGTCCAAAATGATTTTCAGTTGCTGATAGGGAAATCAAGAGAAATTTTAAATCTTATACCCATCATCGTTTTATCAGAACGGTCTAATGTTAATATGTACCTAAAAATATTTCTTGTTTTGCTTTCTTGGACCAGAGCCAAAATAATTAATTTGAAGCAAATAAAATGTTAAAATAAAAAAATGCATTTATTTTCTAAAAATTAAAACAGGATTGTTTAGATGTCAGTTGAATTATTATTACATATACATATAGGTAATAACGTATTTTATGTAATTAATTTTCCTATTACGATAAGGTTTTGGTAAATGAAAAAAAATAAAAATATTATTGTATATTCCTCATATTTTTACATATTATATTATATACATTTTTACGTATTATATTATTTAAATCGCTTTTTTGAAAAGCATTACTGATTATTACTAATAACAATTTAACGGTTTTGCGAGTTTAGCTCTAGTTTTTGTTAGAAATTACAAAATTTTCAATGTTGAAGTACATAACTAGTCAGTCGTCCTCACGTAACATAAAATATATAACATAAACACTAACATCCTGTTAATGATAAATGTAGATCGTTTAATTTGATGTTAATATCAATTTTTTTCGATGTTTAATCATGGTTCTTTTAACATTTGCTTTAACAACGGTGTTTAAACATCGAAAAAATTAACATTAGCATTAAATTGAACGATCTACATTTATCAAAGAAAGAAAACATTTTTGTATATAGCGTGGCCATTTTAAGTTCGATCGTAGAATGCGATATATACACGCAGAGAAAAAATATGGTTCTGGTGACCATAAACTAAGAGCAACATACAATGATTGTAATATAGGCTAAAGAAAACATTCGGAGTTTTATTTTATTTTATTTTTTGTTTTTTAAAAGGAAGTTTTTTAACTTTTATTCCTCATTGCTTTTGAGTACATACTAGAGTAATCATTGAATGATAAAACGGAATCATAAACGTTGCTGTTATGAACATGGTATTATTCCAATCAATGAGAAACGGCTGTACAATCACTGAATAGTTGAGGTGATCATGGTATGATCATGTTTTTCCTCTGCGTGTAGTTGTGATTGGTTTAACAACTGCTAAAAAAATTTCTCTTTGGTAGTTCTTGAATCAGACATCAAATGCTAGATATCACTTCTGGTATCACATAATTTTTTAGGTAATAGAAATTTCCAGGTAATATGTAGAGGAAATTAGTCACACAAGTTTTATAGGCAATACATGAGGCTACAAAAATCTAGTACTAGTCCTGTCTCCAACATGTCACACATAGCCCCAAAAAAATTATGATATTTTCAACTTACCTTCATAAAACTATGGAAAAATGAGAAATAAGGTGTAGATGTATAAGGAAAATTTGTATTTTATATTATTTCAAAAATGGTAAAATATTTAAAATCGCATTGACAGATAATGAGTAGACACCAAAAGTTAAAAAAATAAAAATCCAAGTTTAAATAAAAAAATTNNGCTACAAAAATCTAGTACTAGTCCTGTCTCCAACATGTCACACATAGCCCCAAAAAAATGAGTAGACACCAAAAGTTAAAAAAATAAAAATCCAAGTTTAAATAAAAAAATTAAAAAAAAATATATATGTTGAATAATTTTCATCAATTCTTACTTTTTAGTCTAAATATAGTAAATAAAAGTTGAGTAAAACATGTCCATTACATCACACTTTTAACCCATCTTCTTATCCCTCATTTCTTTCGGTTTAATGAGAATTAATTGAGAAATTATTGATTTTTATAACTTTTAAAGCTTCTAGATTCTATTTGCGACGAGTTAAAGACTTGACTATTAAAACATTTTTGTAGCCCCATATCTTGGCTATAAAAAATGAAAAACTCACCTGCCCTACTTATAACTAAATTTTATAACCTAAAAACTTTTCATGGACCTATATTTTTTTTGGTCCTCAATGTGACGCGATGGAAAAACTTAAATTGGGATGACTATACCTACAATATCTGCAACAGATACAGATATTCCAGATAATTTTTTAGTGTTGACTTGTGTTATTAATTTTTTTTTTTTTTTTTTTTTTTTTNNCTTGTGTTATTAATTTGTTTTTTTTTTTTTTGTATTTTATTCTGGCTCAAGTTCTTGCTGAATAGGAATGCCAAACAAGACTTGTTTTTGCTAATCCCGGGATTCCGGATTTCATTATCTCAAATCCGATTCCCAAAATCCCGCGAAATTTATATTCATATGAAAACCCATTTTAAATATAAGAAAAAATAAATTTTATATACATTTTACAATTTAAGAAATTAAAATATAAAGTTTTGATCTGTGAAATCGATTTTTAAAATAATTTTGAAAATTTTCTTTAAATATTTTTTATGTGCTGACTGAATTTTTATACCCTACACCACCAAAGGTGGTTGGGGTATTATGTGTTTGTGCAAANNGCAATGGTGTAGGGTATCATATAGTCGGTCTTGACCGACTATACCTTCTTCTCTCGTTTGTATTGTATTTCTGGGGCAAAATGTCAAAAATATTGTAAAGGAAATAAATTCTAATAGAAATGAAATTACTTCAAAATTAAACCCAAATGTTATGTTATTTCATAGTGAAATAATTCATATGTAGGAAAAATATATAAATGAAAATTAAATAATTTCAAAAAGAATTTAAATTAGTCCGTTTCGTTTTACCATACGATTTTTTATTTTTTTTTTTTTTTTTTTTTTTTTTTTTTTTTTTTGTCTATATATTTATGACAAGTTTCAAAATAATTCTTTTTTAAAAAGTTTTAATTAAAAATCTATCAAATAGCAAATAAAGTTTTTTAACTTTATTGCTACCTAATTGAAAATAATATTATTTGAATTTTAGAGTTAAAATAAAATTACATGACATTAATAACTTAAAATGCATCTACTGAAAAATTTGTTTCTTTGAGTTATGAGTATTTAAAGACCAATGTGCATTACACAACAAGTGAAACCAATCCCAAAATAAATCTTTGAAGGGACTTACTTCATTATTCGTTATTTCATTGGGAGCTATTTCATAGGACAATTTTCGGCAATAAATCCTGAAATTAAAATCCCTGGATTTTTTTCCTTCAATTCCGGGATTTCGTAATCCCGAAAAAACCTGAGATTGGACGGGAGCCTGAATAAAATACAAAAAAGTATTAATTGTGATCTATATTAATATGTTCCCTTTTATGTCCAAATAAATTTCATAATAATTTAAATACTACATTTTTGATTAAATCTTTTTTATTTGGACATCTACTATAGGGTAGATGTTAACAAATTATCTAGTGAAATCTCTATTGTTCTTTTCGATTATTTTATTGTAATTGTTCTTTATTGCAACAAAAATTAATTAAATGTTCCAAAGTAAACAATTTTTTTATAAAAATTGCATTTTTTAACATTTTATTAATTATATTAATTAAACTTTTTTAAAATTAATTAATTACATTAATGTTTTAATCAAGAACTACTACCCATTTTTCTATTTTCGCTACAATTTATTAAATATTTAATTGTGTCAATTATTTTAATGTCCCTTAAGAAAAAATAAATTAGTTTATTTGAATTACAAGCAAATTAAATTTATATTTTAAAGTAAATTCCAAAGCAATAATAAGGATTATCATAAAATCAATTAAATGTCTTGTAAAGCTCATAAACTGTTTAAATACACAAGTTCGTATAATTATTCACACAATTTCAAATAATTTACGCTTCAAATTTAATGCATATATAAGTCTGTAAACGTTTATATTTTATATAAAACAAAGAACAAAATATCTAAATTGGAAACGTATATTATTTGCCAATATTTTTGTAAGATTAATAAAAAATATCAAATTATTTTCGAGGGGCCTTTACACCAGATGTGAGTAAAACGCTGAAATTTATGAATTGTGTAAATTTATCAGGTAAAATGAAAAAACTTATTCACTTTCTTTTAATTTATTAACTGTTTTTAACAATAAAATACCAAGAAATCTTAGTTTTAACAATTAAAATACTTGTTAAACAAGATTAAAAAAAAAATATTTAAGAAATATAGAAGAAAAACTTCAATTTTTCAGATGTTTGTTTAGATTTTGTATTCTTCAATTTCAAACTATTTCAAGTAAACAAATTGAGAAAATATTATCCAATTTGCATTTGTTATCTTGAAACGAGAATGATTCCAATAGACGGGCAAACTAAACCTACTAAGAAATTTATATAATCACAAAATCGAAATTTATCATAAATAGACAAATTAAATGCGTAATTATTTTGAGATGAAAATACTTGAAATTTTTAAACAGACCTATAGAATTTCATATGGACCATAAGAACATTAAGAAATTATTATTATTATTATATCTATTAAATAAAATTATATAGAATTAATAAAACATAATTATAAACTTCCGATAATCTGACAACAAAATTGAAAAGAAAATAATAAATAATATAAATATTTGGTACACTTCTGGAATGTCTGACGTTAAAATATTCCGTCTGCCATTAAAATAGACAAAAAATAAGACAAATTTGTTTTGAAATATACAAAATTAGCAACAGAAAAAAAAAAAAAAAAAGAGAAAACAACCAAATTTTCTTGGCACCCCACAATGTTTATGGCTAGAACTACGATCGATCATACAGTTAACAAACACTGAACGAAAAGAAAAAACTAAGATGACAATATTTATACATAATTTAGTTATATGTTTGTATGCATACAATATCATACATGTGTACAATAGGGCAGCCCGAGAAAAAAAATGTAAGTTTCTTTAATTTTACGATATTACATATCTCTAAAAAAGCCAGTAAAATATGTTTTATTTAAATAAATTTAAAAAAAAAGAAGAAACAAAACACATATAATTTTAGTCACCCTAATACAAATATATAATTATATGCCTATAGTATAGGAAAAGTACAGTATACTCGTACATATAGAGCAATAATATTGTATACAAATAAAAGAAAGCCCATAAAGTTTTTTTTTTTTCTTTAATTATAAGTATTTTCTAATTTTGGCCCAACATGTAGTTCAAAAGTGGAATGAACTTTTGATGTTAAAAATGTAACAAAAAAAAATATTAGGGTATCCAATTATTTGGAATTTCATATTAATCAATTTATTTGACATTTATTCAATTGTTCGAGGCTAGAAGTTGAACGATTAATTACAAATTATTCGATAACCCAATTGTTTTAGAAATGTATATTAGATATTATATAATGTCTTCTGCGTTATTACAGACAACTTAATAACAATAACGTATTGACTTCATTATACAAAAACATTTTTCAAACAACTATTGTAATAATATAAAACCAATTTTTTTAGGCCCGTTATTATAACTTTCCATTAACTAAAGTTAGGATGTTATCGTTCACTTTAACTGTTTTCGGTTGTTATAAGTAGAAGTTAAGTCAAAAGTGGCCAATAAGCTAAAGGTAAGAATATCTTACCATTGACTTTTATCGGATGGTTTATGTACTCAGAGGTGCCATAGTTTCTGCTTTATATAAGTATTAAATAAAATCACATTTATTCCGTTGTGGTTTTTTTTTAATATATGTTGTATTTATATATATTGTAGTTAAAAATTTCTTTGTTTATATTTCCGTTAGTGGCAGTTAAATTCAAATAGTACATGTTGCCACTACGTTAAGTGGCCAAAAGTAATTGGTTTTTGCCGTATTATAAAAATTATAAAATTTACCTTAAAACCAAGTTGTAATAACCAAAAGTAGATAAAGCTCACTTTATCGTTCACTTTAGTTTATCTTACCTTTAACTATCTGATACCTTATAGGTAGGTTATAATAACGGTCCTTAATCTATCTTCACATTTGTTTAATATTTGACATAAATGGCGTGTCTACAAATTGTAATCTATAATATTATTATAAAATAAAAATAAAAGTACAGACAAAAGTAAATTATTAAATTTTATATGTTAAGATTTTTTCGATCTCACACCTTAAATAATAAGCACATAAATTTTCTTCTTTATTTTCGTCAACAAAAATGCATTAATTGCTATCTTTTTTATATCCACTATTGCAAAGAGAAATCATTTGACCAAAAATTTTGGTCCTGATATTATCGTATGAATGGGTTTTAAGGCGCGCATTTATTATCGTTTTTAATATTTATGTGCAAAAATTCAAATTTTCAATTTTTTGTTAAAAATTGCAATTTCGATACCAGAATAGCATATTGTCTCCGAGAATGAAGAAGATTTTCATTTGAGCTGGGAACATCGATACTTTTAATTTTGGGAACACCCTAATATACATATGTTTATCCGTATTCTGGATAGATTCTTTACATAATTTTCTATTAGAGAAGTTTCATCGTTTATTTATTTATTGAGTTCTAAATGAGCAGAATGACAAAGACTATTGCTTCTTGCAGTGAAACAGACCAGAGTCTTTGGTGGGAATCGAACCCACAACCCCCAACTTGATAGTCAAGCTCACTACCAACTAGAACATCAATGCAGCCTTTTAAATTTGGTTTTATTATGTTAAAACGAATTTACCCAGCAAACGAAAATCGATAATGGCATGTAGTTACGGATGCAGTTACTTTTCAATGATAACAACATATTGTGTCCATTACATGAAAGTAGTTCAGTAACTACTTACTTTCAACATGATATGTAATCAATTAATTGAAAGTAATTTTTTAAAAAGGATTTTTTTTGTATTAATCTTTTCATTTAAATTATAAAAACGATATACTTTTAGAGTGGGTAAAACATGAAAATACATTAATTACAGTAGGACCTCGATTATCCGTAACGGGCGGGACCGGAAGCAATCAATGTTCTCGGTTAATTGAGTAAAAATATTGAACAGTATTTTCAAACGTTTTTAGTTATATAATTTAATTTCAATATTCATAATTTAAGAATTTTATATAGGAAAAAAAACAGTGAATTTCCTTTTTATCCTTCAGATTATGTTTGATAGTTCAAAGCAATCGAGAAAAAAAATTATGCTTAGAATTCCGGATTATAGAGGATTAACCGTGATTAATCGATGCAAAAATAAAATTAGATGGATAGAAAAAAGAAAACAATTAAAAATTTTCTTTCCCGGATAATCGATGTTTCCTGTTAATCGAATCACAAATAATAGAGGCTCTGGTGTACTTGTTTTTGTACGCCGAACGAAAATTTAATTCCAACAATTTAGTTCAATAAATAAATTTAAAAAATATACAACTGTTTATTTTTCCATATTCCAGCAGTTATTTGTAACCGATGATGTAACTAGTTACTATTCGTTTTGCTAATAATGACTTCTGAAATAATTTGTAACTAACGAGCTATTGAATCGCTCCAAAATAATTAGTTCTTATAAAAACATCTAAGTAAAGACTTTCTGAAATGCCTACCAGTAATAATATATAGTAAGGAGTTGCCTCTAATGACATCACCTTATTAAAATAATGAGTTATTCATCTTCTGTGTATGTAGTTAGTAGGGTATCCAATTAATCGAGGTTTCACATTATTCAGTTTATTTGACAAATAATTATTCGAGGTTTTAAGTTTATCGTTTAATAACCGATTATTGCCAAATTGTTTGATTAACCGAATTGTTTTAGTAATACATATTAGACATATAAAAATAATTCTATTTATAAAATTTAATCTATTGAAATAGTTATTTAGAGACTTAATATATATAACATAGAGTCTATCTGAATAGATCTATAACCTATTTCTCTCAAATTCAAGTTTTTAATATAAATTTTCTTATTTTCTGTGTCAAAATCACTTCTGTTATAAGTGTAATGTTCATAGCCTTATTATCCTTGCAGGATTCAAAGGAAATAGTATTGTCACAAGTTAAAGAATTTATAAAATTTTAATCTTTTAAAGTCGAATTGTGAAAAATAAAATGTTCCCGTAAAAGAATAATATTTAGACAAGTAAGTTAGAATATAAACGTGAGACTCGTGAATAGTCTAATAAATGTTCCATTTTTGGTACCTATTTAGTGATAAGAAAGTCATGGATAGTGGCACTTTTATTTGCCACAAGATATTAAGTGTGTATTAATACTTTGGAAGTAAGAATCTATTGTATTTGTTTTTGCTGGAAATTAATATTATCCAATTCAAATTCAAATTTCAAAATTTATTAAATTACAACATCAAAAAAAAATTGATTACGGGTTACCGGTTGTTCGACACAAATTATTCGGTTTATTCGTTATTCGAAAAAATACAGTTTTCAATTATTCGAACAGTTAATCGACCAAAATTAATCGTATAACCGAATAGCCTTACATATGTATCAAGCAAACTGGGTTTTAACTTTAAACGTTTGTAAATTAAACGAGAAAGAAAGGTGAAGCAGGCCCAGGAACCGTAAATAACGATTATTATAAATTTTTAAACTAAAAAAATTAAAATTTAAAGTTTTACAACATATTTGTAAAACTTTACATTTTTTGGGTCGCGCTTTCGAGTTATGTAACAAACTTTTTTTTTTTTGTTTTGCTCAAATAATCCAATTCAAATTAAAATAATATTTAAAAATTATTGTTACTTTTTGAGCCAAAAATAAAAGTAAAAAAATATTAATAAAATCATGATTTTTATTATTACACTCATAATTATTACGGTCCCCGAGAAGACCATATGATATCCTACACTATTGTGTAATCTTCTTTCCTAGACATGTACCTAATCGTGGACGGATATTAAATGTAAAAGTACATAATATTATGTCGATACAAACATTTATATGAACTTATTTACTTTTTATTTCGCCTAGTCCTATCCGTTCCACTTTCAATTTGAGTTTGATGGATAATGAGAAATATTTTTCACAGTATTTTATTACGTTTGCTTTAATAGTATTTAAGTTATCTATATATATAGACTTTTCTTTATATTTACTTTGTATTTAACTAAAGATTTAAAAATCAGACTGGAACACACTTATAAGTTATGTGAGTTGCAAGTTCTTATGAAGTTCTTAAATGCTCTAAATATTTATGAAAAATATTTTAGCTTTGAAATATATTTATATAAAATAAAAATCTTGCCTACTGTTGTATAGTCTTATTTAAATTAGAATGGTAATACCAATAATCTTAAATTACACTAGTCAGCAAAAAAAAATTAACCGTCCACATTAAAAAAAAATTATATGACGAATCTGTTTTCTGTTCTTTCTTCTATCAGGTATACTTTGCCATAATAGACAATTGCCATACCAAATGTTATTGATGAAAATAAATTTTAGTTATCTTAATATCCTTGTCAGTTTCAGAGTTATTCAGAAATTAGTATCGAAAGAAATGTTCATGTAAAATTTAAGAATTTTTTCATTTAAATTTCTTCTTTTGAGGATATATATTATTTTTTTGTCGACCAGTGTTATTCGAAGCTAATGATCGGTATGTATGTACATATGTATTCGCTTAACAAAATTTTTCAATCAATTTATTTTCTAGCTAAATAAATAAAAATACATACCTAAAACAAGCAATAAACTGAATATTTAAAAATGTTGTCTTACATAATAGTTTTACAAAAATAAATAAAAGTAAAATATTCAACAAACCTGCTGCTGGATTTTCAATCGTAGTCGATTTAGTTTTTACCGCTGAATCCACTTCACTTTCTGAAGCATTTGCAGAAGTAGGAGATATTAAAGGATTTACATTTGTATTCTCCATAGGTAACAATTTGCATACAAATATAACACAACATTAACAAATTCAACAAATCACCACACAAACACTTTCGAATAATATTTTTATTTTGTTTTGAATATTTTTAGTTAATTTTATGGATTTCTTTTTTTTTTTTTGGAATTTTTTTATTAATGTGATTTAAATTAAGTAAATATTTTCAACGATTTTTTTTTCGCAAAATACAAGACACAATTGATTTGAATTAAGAGAATAATTTGTTTTAAAAATACTGAATTTGAAACAAAAAAAAAACAATAATAATTTTGTTTGTTATTAAAAATATACATATTTTCATTTTTTTTATTTCGATTTTATTTATGAACACTTGAAGACATTTGTATGTGCATTTGTATGTGAAGGTATAAATACTTATGTGTATATATATATATATGTATATATTTTTAGTATTATAATTAGATATAGAATAAGAAAATCTTAAAAAAGAGTGAATATGAAGATAATACTATATAAAAAAGAACACCATTTCCATACAGAAATATTTTCTAAATTAAATATTTAATTAATTAATTAATTTAAATATAATATATTTAAATTTAAAATCCTTTATATGTATATTATTAATATATTTTTAAGTCATTTTTATCCATACAAAAAATTAGGTTGTAATAGTCACTCCTTAGAATAAAAGAATGCAATGCTTAAGTTTTTTTTTCAAACTAAAGCACTGTTTTAAACTTTAGTAATGTTATTATTTATGAAAATAAATGAAAACTAGAGATGGGATGTATCCGAAATATCAGAAGTGAGATCATAATTTGACTTCTGTTTCAAAAATTATCAAAGAGAAATTTTTTGCATTTGTTTAACTTTTCACAACGACCACACTATACACAATTCACTGGAATTATATAAATAATTCCAGTGAACATAGTTTTATAAAAAAAAAACCCTAAAACATGATATACATACCGTCGCGATAATGCTCACCATTTTATCCGATGCGTGTATATTTTACTTAAAGTTAAGAAACGGTTTTAAAAATATGTATATTTTTAAATGAAATTAAAGAAAATAAAATAAAATTCTTTTCAAAAAAGATTCAAGAAAATTCCGGGATAATACTTATAACATTTGAAAATAATAAGTAGCTCCCACATGCTAATAATTTTGGGCCGAACTGCATTGTATGGGGACTTTAAGAAATAATGTAACGGTCATAACCAATTTCAATAGGATACGTTCTTATGCTAAAATAATAAAGATATTTACTTTGTTCACAAAGTTTGTATGGACAGACAACCAGACGGAAGGATGGACATCGTAAAATCGAATCAGAAATTTATTCTGAGTTAAAACAATTATACTTATAAACATCAGCACAAATGCATAATCAATAACTTGCATGCATTTGTGCTAATGTTTGTAAATTTATATTACAAATTTCAAAAAAAAATGTTTTTAATAATCGATTTTAACAACTTAAAATCATCAAAAACATTTTCATTAAAAAGGTAAAATATCATAAAAAATGTATTTTTTACAAAAACAAGTTCATAAAAATATCGAATGTTCACCTAAAAACATGAAGTAAAACTTATTTAAAGTGAAGAAAAAAAAATGGATATTAGCTCCCTAATGTTATAATTCCCAATAATGGATATAGTTTTTTTTTTTTCATTTTGTCTAGCGGGGATTTATTATTTTCACTTATTTTACGGTTCTCAAAATTAATTTCAATGATAAAATGAATTTTGAGGAGGAGTTTTGGAAGTTTAATGTTTGTAAATAAAAAATAAAGTTGATTTTTACTTCATATTAATGAAAGATTGGAGTTTTTTATTCAAAATTGTATATTTTTTTTTTTCCAAATGGAAATGGTGTTCGAAAAACATCTAGTACACTCATAAAAAACACGCACACACAAATTTTCATATTTAAGGAACACACGCCGTACAAACCAGGCACTGACTAATCTACACTCACTCACTCACACACACATTCACTCACTTACACTAGTTAATGTAGTTTTTGTGAATGTATTTTTCGGTTGGATTAAAATATAATTTTTTTTTTTTGTTTCATTTTCCATTTTATTTTTTCAATTTTAAATAATTCAAAAAATTGCACTTTTTCGTTAATTATTATGAAACAATTTTTTTCAGGACAATTAAGTTAAATATTCTTTCAAATAAGTAGAAAATATTTTTATTAAATTTTGCATTAATCACGGAAAGTATTAGGTACATTTATATTTTTTAGTCGCTTTTTTACCATTTAATACTTTTTCATAAAATATGTATATTTATGTATATTTTTCTATATATATGTATTTACTGAATTTTATTTTTAGTTAATCGTTAAAAATTTCGTACGCGTTCATCCAGCCAATAGTACCTGGATCTTCGATAGTTTTCCTCAGACTGACTAAATGAGAAGTATAATTTTCTTTTTGGCCGGTAAAAATAAAGCGAGCATTATTTTCTTTTCACACAACCCCCTCACCAAAAAAAAAAAAAAACCTCCCAAATAAAAAAGAACTTTCCTTCGTGTGTTCGGCAAGATTTAAAAAAGATAAACTAAAAAAAATTGTGAGTGTAAGAGTTGAGATTTGTGTGATTGTGCTTTAAAATAGATACATTTTAAGAGTGTGATGATCTTCAGCAAGTGTTTTCTTCTTTATTTTTATACAAAAATAATAATAATAATAACAATAATAAAACAACAACATAAAAACAACTTTTCGTATAGATTTTAAAATCTATGATCTGCCTGATCATAGTGCCGTCCTCCTCGCTTGTGAACTGTAAAAATTGTCTCTCAACACATAATTACAGTTTATTTTATATGTATTAATGTGTGTCGTAGTGTATTTGTGGTGTGCGTAAGCGATTGGACTTTTGCTTGTTTCCGGGATATATGAACTAAATACCAAGTACATTTCTTAACATTGCAGCCAGCGACTGGGTTAAATTGTTTCAATATACTGCATTTGATGTGTATGCTATTTTTATTATGTTTCCACTTTTTTTCAGTTTTTATTTTTGTGTGTTTAAACCAGAAACTTCGTGTATTAGTTTAACCAAAATTAGAGTGTTTAGAGCAATAATAATGATATACTAAGAATTTTCATATAAGTATATAGGACACATTATTATGTCCTTTTTCTTGGGGGGGTGTGACTAGAATTTTTGTACATGAATTTCCGGGACGGGAATATCACAAAATTTTCAGTCCCTTAACCAAGGAAATTTTGCGGGAATTCCCGGATCTCCTTATATGCCAATTTTAGCAATATAATGTGTTTTTGCAATTGTTTTTATTTTGTTACGAATTTAAATATATTTACGATACTATCTAAATACAATTTATAGTTTCGAATTGCTTCATGCTTTTTAGTATGATATACTGGCTGAACACATAAGAATTCTGTTTTTGCTGATTTTTTTTTTTTAAGGTAAATAAAACATCAACTATATATCAATTTCTTATCGGAAAAATTTTAAATCGACTAAATTTAGTCAGAATGAAAAAATAATTTCTTTAATAATTTTTTTTTTGTATTTCAATACGCATTATTTTGAAACATAGTTATATTCAAGTCTCGTTCAAATCCTTTATTCAACTTCCTTACAATTTCAACGTATTAATTTATTTTACTTGATTTTTAATCTTAACGTAGACTTTTAAGCTATCTTGATTTTGTTTCATGTATTAATTTACTGCTAATAATTTAGAAACAAATTATGGAAATATATGGACGTATGAGATACGTAATAGTGTATAATTAATGTGAACAGAGGGTTTAAGTACAATGACGATATCCGAACGATAAAAAATCAGGATTCTGAGAAAAATTTTATGGATTTCAAAAACTTAGTATATCTTATTTACAAATCAATCATAACCTCTCGGTATATTATTCACTCGGGAGGTTTCAAATTGGGAAAGATCCATCGAAACAAATTAATAAAATATATCCCTACAAACTGAAAGATTAAAAAATATAATTTTAACTTATTTCTCGAAATGTTTTTCAAAAAAAATTCTAGTTAAATTTCGTGTTTTAACTCAAATTATTTTTGAAATGGCATATTTTGGTAAATAAAATGGGTAAACCTTTTTTTAAATAGCTCATATACAAATGTTACCCCGGAACGAGTTTTAAAATCTAAAAATATATCTGAAAACTTTCTCAAAAAAAATCATATTTGACTCTAACATTCCTAAAATATTGAATTTAAACCAATTTCAAGAAAAAAATTCTATACAATCTATATCAGAGCGGGAATATTATTTTTGACGGGATCAAAGTTTAAAAAGTCGGACGTTTGGTCACGTTATGTATAATACCTATATCCTTTTTACGTCCTTCTGAAGATTATGTCTTTGACATCTCCACGTGTTCGAATTGGTTGAATTTTGACTTAATATGTATATTAAATTTTGTTGTAAGTTTACAACACAAATTATAGAAATATGTAATTTTTAATCATACATGCCCCATAAAAAGTACATTGTGCGTCAGTGTGCTGATGAAATCGATGAATGGTAAAACCTTTGTTTTTGAATCCTTTGTTAGTGGTATCAATTTTGAAGTTTTATATATTTTAAAGTGGGGAAAAATTATAAAGTTTTTTTGACTTTTTATTATTGAAAAACATTTTTTTTTAAATGAGCTGGAATGAGATTTATCCAAGACTATATCATGTTTTATTATATGTAGTAGACTTATCCCCAATGAGATAATACAGCTACACGCTTACCACATGGTGTTAAAATGAGACGCTTCACTTATACTACCAAAACGCCATTGGAAATGTTAAGGATTAGATAATCAGTAATATATATGAAGTAAGATTACTGTTCTAAGAATCATCATATTGAGGAAATAAAATCAGAATGAGCCGAAATATCCTTTGAATAATAAAAATAAAAAAATCCCTAAACGAGTCTATAAAAACGGATTTTTTAAATTAAATTACAAATTTACTTTAAAAACTCTTACCTAATTATTATTATTATTTTTATTATTATTATTATTATTATTATTATTATTATTATTA
>MINK01173650.1:0-14493 GCA_001735545.1 Phormia regina
AAAAATTTTATATTTTCAAATTTTCCCTTTTTTTTTTTTTTTTTTTTTTTTATTTAAATTTGATTAATATATTAATTGATTTATTATTTAAAATTTCGATAAATTTAAATAACGAACAATATAAAAAAAAATATTTTTTTCTTCGATAATGGTTTGATTATTATATATTAAACGATAATATAATTTGTTAGATTTTATTACAAATATTATTTAATATTGAGATTCTTTTTAACTTTAGAAAATTTTATTTGGTCTATAAAATTTTTATATTTTGAAATTTTTTGATGGGACTGCTCATTTTTGTTAAGTGACAAAAGTGTCCCGATTGCAGCTATTAACGAAATACGACTTAAGTTTATAATTCCGATCAATTATATTTATAGACATTCTTTTAAAAATTCAATGATTTTTTTATTTCAAACGCTACCATGATTTTATTGTGTAAAATAAATGAAAACTAAGTTCATGCATTAGAAACTGAAACTGTAAATGTGCCTCACAAAAAACAGACTTTTTGAAAAATGTTCGCTCTTGTTTTCCAAACTTTGGAACTATCTACTACGATGGTTATTTCGGGCACATCAACGATATATGTTGCAATATACGAACAATCATAACAAGCATCAATGTAGGGATGCCGGATTTAGGGGAGGCAAAAAAGTGTGCATTCGATTTCAAACAAAACCAATTTGTTTTATTATAATATTAATATATTTCTATTTGACATAAAAATATCAAAATACGACAATGACTAACAAAACGATTGAATTGGATTTTTCAAACATCATTAAATTTATTTTTTCGCCGCGTTCCAATAATTTTCTGTATTTGTGTGTTGGAGGATTTTCCAATTTCTTCAACGTCCGACTCTGACAAAACATTGTTATCACTCACTTTCATGTAAAAATAATTTAATTAATAATTCATATTCTGTTCAAAACTGAAAAATATATGTATATCTTGAGATATATTTTAATATTTTGTGTTTTAAAAATAAACTTACATTTTACTACACAATAGATTAAAATCTGTGTTACTTTTTTTCAGAGGTCAGAGTGGAAAAGAAATAACGGCATAAATAACTGCCTATGTATACGAGCCATTTTGAAATTAAAAATGGCTCGTGGAAATTTTTCTTAAAAATTGTTAGTCAGATATTATCAAAGCATATCGAGTTTTTAATACTAAAATGAAAAGGAGTACTTTCGCGTCCTCTTTTAGTCATTTCGTTTTTAGAGCACATTTCTAAAAATTAAAGTTTCAATCAATCAATCTCTATCCCATATTTTGTATTTGGTTCAGGCAGGCGCGGATCTAGCTCTAGCTTTTGGAGGAGGAAAATAGAATGACATTCACAATTATTTCCTTAAATTTTATGATTTAGTACACATTTTCCATTAAGATTTTTCATTTTAGGGAGGGAAATTTCCCTTTTTCCCTCCCCGTGGATCCGCGCCTAGGTTGAGGGGCGTACAGTCTTCGCCCAAAAAAACTGAAAATTTAAAAGAATTACTTCATCAGAAGTAACCGATTAGTTTATACATAATGGCATGAGATCAATATGTATAAAAACGCGAACAAAAGTTGTAGAAGAATGCGTAAAACCTTAATAATTTTTAGGCGTTTTTCTAAATTTGTGAACTTTGAAAAACAATAATGATTATAAAAAGAAACATATGATACCAAAATTTTGCAGTCTATTAGTAGCATATCTTGTGAGTTCAGATCTCTAACCATTTTGTTAAAAATGTCATCTACACAAAAAACTTATTAAAGATTTAAGTCTGGTTAAAAAATTTTGATAGTGGCCCATATACACATAATTCTAAAAAAATAAACAGCTTATTAAGTCAGGTCATCTGTTTGAATTCATCTTTGAACAGCATACAAATTGTGCAATATTAAGCTTAAATATATGATAATTTTCTTTTTATTTCTTTTAAAATATACACTTTTAAAACTAACCTCGTTGAATATGGTAAACATATTCATCTGTATTTCAGCTGATTTATTTGAAATTTGAAAAATAATTTAAATTTGTTACCAACCCGTTGACAATTTAATAACAACCACCATAATAAGATATTTAACAAAATACAGATTTTTAAAAATAAATTAAAAATAAAAGTAAAAATAATATTATTAATAACAATAACTATAAAGAAAGAAAAGAAAAAAAAAGAGTTCAATGAACTTACATTGTCTCACAATCGGACCAACTAAAATGGCGTTTAATTTTTTCAATATCCAATGTTGTGTGTTTGGCCGTAGACGACGTTAACGAAGACGACGTTAACGTTAAAGAAACTTTCCTACGGGCCATTATTCTGCTACGATATTATTTACTTATTTATTTATTTATTTATTTATTTATTATCTTTACTTTATTTTAAGATGTGATTTGTAATTTCTTATGTAAAAGATTTTTAATTTTCTATATTATTTCCAATTAAATAAACACTTTTGGTACAACTATAACAATAACTATTTTTAGCAAAAATAAAACAAATGCTTATAAAACTTCTTTTTACTTTTATTTTTTTAATAAACAAACCACTTTTTTCTATTTTTTATTTATTTATTATTATTATTATTTATAACAAAACCACACTAGAAATACAAATATTGAATAAGAGATTTTTTGTTTTTTAGAAAAAAATCACTTAAAAGAAATAAATCTTTTCGTTACTATTGTTTATTTATAAATACAAAAAAAGAAAATAAAAAATTATTTTAATAATTTTTATTTATGTTTTTTTTTTTCTTCCACGAATCAAATGAAATTAGACGACACGAAATGTTACAAATAGAAAATGAAACTGAAAGTGTTAAACATCATGATGATGATCAAAAGCCAGTGTCGATCTATCTGAGCCAAAACCAAGGCAACATAATGCAGTACAAAAACAATAACAACAACAGTACAATAAAAGAAAGAAAGATACAAAGTGAAATGTACAACAACAATGTAATTTAAGAAAGAAAGAGTTTAGTTTGTTACTCAAACTTTACTTCCATGCACACATACCCAGTCGGAAAAAGAAGTACTAAAGAGACATTCTTTATTTTGGATCCACAAGGCGTGCCACTACCATTTCAACATTCTTTTATTTTTATAAAGCTTGCCATTGAGGACAAGGTATTCCCTTCTCCTTTCCAAAAAAAAAGAGTGAGTGCAAATATTCTTAATATTAATAATAATAATAATAATAATAATAATAATAATAATAATAATAATAATAATAATAATATAAAAACGCTCTCTTGTGCTTTATCGACACATAAAATAAGACTAAATGATTTGCCCTTATAAGTTTCGCAATTACATTTTTTTTGTAATAAGAAGTGTACCTTCTTTTCCACATCTAATGAAGTCGAAGCATTCTTTGAAGAATGTTGAAAGAAGGGTAAAGTGCAATGTGTTTAAATTTGTTTTTTTCGGTGAGGTGTAGAGGCTTTCACAAAGGCCTGTGGTGAAGAAACACTAACATATTTTCCGACTGGGTATGTATAAGTTTGATGATAGGAGTACGTCTGAGAGTGTTGCCAATTTAGTCATTTTCAATCTTATATAGCCACAAAAAAAATATATTTAACATTTAGTCATTTTTAGCAATTCTTAAATTTTTTGTTATCTTTTTTAATTTGAAATTATGTTTTCTATACTTATGTATGTAAAAAATTACTATTACTAAACTAAAAACGCGTTAAAGTTATATTTAGTAACTCCCTAAAAATACAGCAATGATATGTTTGTGTGCTCTCCCTTAGTCGCCATTGACTTTACTCAATTGTCAAAGAAACATAACACTTTGTATGTGTTAGTAGAATTTGCTACAGAACAAATGTATACGTGTGAATAAAAAAATAAATTCAACAATATAAAATGGAAAAGATATAACTAAAAATTCCGTAAAGAGTGGTTTAATAATCCAAAATTTATGGACTGAATTTCTGAATCTTAAATTTTTGAGGAAGCGTTCTGTAAATATTGTTAAAATTCAAAGAAATATCTGAATTCGTATTCGATATCCTTGGTCGAATATGGACATGGAAACAGTTTTTAGTCAAATAAACTAAGTAAAAACAAGTTTAAGAAATAAATTGCAATATTTTAATTTTAATTTTAAACTTTACCTTACTTTTGTAGGTTTGGTTTAAAAAAAGGGTGTGATAAATTTTGCGACAACTATAATGTACCCAAAAATTATTTAAATCCCATAGGAACAAATGAATCCTACGATTAAAATAACAACGATATTGACTTTATTGATAACCAAACTTTTTAAGTTCTTACTTTTATTATTATTTTCATATTAAAAAGTTTGGAAACTAAAAAGAAGATCTACGTAGAGATCTATGAATTGTTTTCGTTTTTTGTTTTTATTATTATTATTATTATTATTAATTTTGTGGTGTTTTCATATACATATATATTTTTTAGCTATTATCAGCAATTTTTCGTTGAAAACTTTGGCAACACTGGTGAGGGAGGAGTACATGCAAAGATGAAAGAAGAAAACGAAAACCGGTGCAGAAATACGAATATAAAATGTTTGTAGAAAACAAAATAAAACAATAACAACATTGGGGAAATGCAAAAACAAATTTTAAATAAAAAACATTAGTTGACAAATTAGCAGAGTCTTAAAAGAAGGAAATCTCTTTTCAAACAGTAATGAAATAATGAAGGAAGTATAGATTAATTTCATTTTTTTCGAAGTGAAGTAACGAATCAAACCCGAACAAAAATACGGATTAAAAATAAAAAGATTTAATAATTTCAGATATATTAATAATTAAATAAATTACCATGAAATTTAGAAAATTTTAAAAAATCTGAAACTGGATTTACCAAAAAACGAATTCTTTATTTAAATCGAAAAACTATATTTAATGTAAAAATAATAATAATAATAATAAAATAAAAATAAAAAAAACATAAGTTTTCTTTTCAATATTATAAAAGTTGAAAATTATTTTCAACTTTTTTCATCGGATGAATAATAAAATGTTTTTCCATATATTTCTAAATAAATATTTTTTACTAATTTATGAATAAAATCAAAAAGTATGTATTGATTTAAGTGAAATGTGTCTTGTTTTATTTACAAATTTATCTTTATGATTAAAGAATTTTTTAATTTTTGGCACTTTTGAATTTTTATGATTTTTTTTTTTTTTTTTTTTTTTTTTTGAAATTTTAATAAAATTAATTAATTTTTCTGAAAACTCAGAAAACAACCAAAAAGTAGTTATATTTTTTAATCTTTTAACTACAAAATTTAACAAACTAAATATTTCGATCATATGCAATTTAATGTTTAGTTTTTTAAAAGCCAATAGTACACGTAGATCCCCATTTCGCTAGGAAATATTATAAGTGTATGATTCGATTGTCGGATATTTCGTTGTCAATGAAGCGGTATGAACGCTACGGATTAAAAAATAAAAATCAGACGAATAATATAAGTAAATAAATACTATTTTCTGATCTCGATAATTAGTTTTTTAGATCAATTGTACAATTATAAACGTAATTTGAATAGTTTCTATATTTGATAAATAGTTAAATAGACGGAAACATTTTAATTAAAATATTAATTGAATTTTAAAATATTTAAATGAAATCTTAAAATTTCAATTAAGAATAATTCATAATCAATTTCATATTATTAATTAAAATTGAATCTATTAGGAAAACTTTGTATTCAATTATTCAAATTATGAATTTATTTTTTATGAAATTACTTTTTATTTATATTGGTATCAATTAAACCATGAACTACTAATTCTATGACACGGAGTTTCGCGATAAATCGTGATCCGTAGAATTAAGAATGTTGTACTATTTATTGTAGTATGTCTCTAAAACTACTTGTGTGATTCATTCATGCATTTCTTCTTGATACAGTCAATTTAGTTATGGAGATATTATGTTCATTTTGTAAAAAAAATATATAATCTTTTGAATAAAATCAGGCAAGTAGTTTTAGAGATAAGCTTCTATAGAACTAGGGTCAATTCTAAAAAATTTGCTTAGCAGCTTAATATTTATGAATACCGTGTATCCGAATTGATCGCGAAACTCCGTGCCATAGAATTAGTAGTTCAAAATTTAATTGATACCAATATAAAAAAAAAGAAAATAATTTTAAGTCGTTTTAAGTTTCCTTAAATTCAGAACCTCAATATATTGATAAAGGTTTATCATTAAGTTATTATACTATTGGTAATTGTTGGTAAATTCTTTCATTTTTTATATTTAATTCCAAATAATAACGCATGTTAAAATACATTCCAACAACTGTCTTTTCTATAAAATCCAACTAAATACATGTGTACATTGTACATTAGGGTGGCCCCAAAATGAAAAGGTGTTATTCCGCTTATACTTAATTTATTATACGTTGTTTGTTAACAGAAGAAAAGAAGAAGTATTTGAAAAATATGCAAATTGTGCAGCTAAAATTCATACAAATATTTCTTTTATGAAAACATTAAAACCCGTTTCGGTATAATTGTTTGGGGAATATAATGTATTAATGTGGTCCTATTGTATTTATTTATTTATATTTATACTAACGTAACTCGGTGCGCTTTGCTATCCCTTATTAGGAGATATCAAATATGTATTTACTACCGTTTAACATTAAAAAAAAAGTGGACGTAAAATGTAGACAGCCTATAATGACCATCGCCACTGGTACTATCTTTGGTGCAGCGTGAAATGTGGACATAACCTATAACCATTACCGGCACTGGTTCTATTTGTATGTTAAATTTCGTAAAAATTGGTGCAGCCGTTTAAGATTTTTAAAAAAGTATGCGTGAAATATGGGCGCAGCATCCAATCGTTATTTTACATAGCCTGTAACCACCTCCGGCATTGGTACTATGTGTGGGTCAAATTTAGTGAAAATCGGTTTATCCGTTTGGACGTGATTGACGCACAAACAAGCAAACAAACTTACACCTCAGTTTTAAAATATATATTGGGATATTAGGATTAGGATTATGTGTAAAAAATTCAAATTTCTAAATTTTCGTTGAAAAATTGCAACATTTTTGGACTTATTTGAATTCGGTACTTAATTTTTGTTATGTCATGCACGCCCCAAAGTGCTTTCTTGTAATATCGAAAAAGGACATATTTTCATTAGGATCCAGCTTATGAAAGNNACATATAAATTTATTCTGTTGGAAATTCTACTAACACATACAAATAATTATGTTTCTTTAGCAATTGAGTGAAATTCTAGTTATTTTCCATGGTGACTAAGAAAAAGCACGTCAACATATTATTGTTGCATTTGTAGGGAGTTACTAAATGCAACTTTAATGCGTTTTTTGTTTAGTAATATGTATTTCAAATTGAAAAAACAACAAAAAATTTAGAAATGGCTAAAAATAGCTAAATGCAAATAAAAATGGCTAATGGCTAAATTCATTTTTTTGGTGGCTAAACAGGATTGAAAATGGCTAAATTGGCAACACCGGTCAGGACCAAAATTTTTAGCATCGATGTCATAGATTGAAGTTTATTTTCATTTAAACTGGAAACATCGATATCTTATTTTGTTCACCATACAAACGGGGCCACCCCTATGTACATAATTAGCAAGAGCATAAAGTTATCAAACAACAAATCAACCAAGCATGCATTCCAACCACGATAACTATTGGTATCTAAGCAAACAACGACTCTATTGTAACGCTATTTACACACTTTATGCTTTGGCAAATTCCCACTTTCGCTCAAGAAATTTCGACCATTACCTAGAGCTCCAACGAAATGTTACTAAACAACCAACAATGTTGTTAGACGATATTGAATTGAATGCATAATAATTTCTTAATAGTTTGCAACAAACTTGCTCTTACGAAAATTTACTCTTTCTTTAAGGTGTAATTACTCGCTGAACTCTCTTCAAATGGTTGCTTAGATAATTTGTGGCATAAATATTAAGTCAATACTTTTTTATTATATTTAAAGTGCAACAGAAAAAAGAAAAAAACGAACAAACATAGTTTTATAAAATCAGGAAATAATAAAGAAAATTAACGCCATTAAATTATTAAATAATATAAAAATTAATTAAGACAATTAAACTTATCAAAAAAAAATGGATGAAAGTATTCATTCTAAGGGCTCAGGTTCTGAAGATGAACCTTTGGTACCGGATGATTTTGATGAACACTTTTATAAAGATTTATTAAGTAAAATACCCGAGGTAAATTTAAGTTATCTAAAAAAGAAGCTTTAAATAAATAAATATTCAATTTATAGATCACCAAAGTCTTACGCCAAAAAGATTCCCAAATTAATGCCGATAATGTACAACGTTTAGTGATATGTAGTAATCGCTTTAAATGTAATTATAAATTGGAAAAATCTAAATGTGAAGATTTAGAACAAGATGTTACTAAACTAAAATCACAATTAGCCGATGCTCATAAGATGTCACAATTGGATCAGGACACTATATCCCAGTTAAGAGAAGTTATAGGTAAAAATATATTATATTAACATTTTGAATTTATAAGTTCATACTTATAATGGGAACATTTTAAAATAATATACAAATTATAGCTTAATCAAAGTATTCAAACAAATTAAAATAAAATTTTAAATAGAAAAATCTCAAATCCTATTTCATTTACGAATAATCAATTATTTTGTTAATTGAAATTCAGCCTATTAAAAAAAAATAATTCAATTGTTGAAGTTAAAAATGTGGCTTACCATAGTATCGTACTGTTCGATTTAACCACATTGAAACCAGCCCGTACTTCTAACAGATTTAATCAGAGTGTTGGACATTCACATAATAGATGCTGTACAGTTTCTTCTTTCTCTTCATCCAGACAACTTCAGCAATAGCTATCCTCGGGTAGCCCATATGCTCTCATATACGTCTAATCATACAGTTCCCTGTGATTATGCCTACGAGAAACCTTATAGAAGTTCTATCAAAATATAATAGTGCTCATGCCCTATTTCGTGACCATTTGTCGATCTTTTCGTTGCCCTTAATCCCACATAGCCCGAAACACTCACCATCTTGATACAATAAGACATTTGATAATTTGTTAACATACCATATTTTTTTTCTGTATATAAACCACAATCAAATAATAATTCAATTATGAATAAGAATTTTAAAATTTTTGCAAAAAGTTTATTTATTTATTTACAGTGTGTAGGTGGCAAACATTCCCCTTTCTAAGGGACTAGAGCTATATGGAGAACAAATCCTTATTCGCAATTTGATTTAAAGGTCAGGACAAAACGATAGCATCTAGTAGATATCATCGCAACATTATTCCCATAGTACCAAGTAATGTTAAAACTCTGATGAGATAATCGAGGTATAAAAATGTTTACCATTAACATTTTTATACCTATCAAACAAATTATCTCTTACAAACATCACAGAACGATAACTATTGATCAACAAGATATGAAATTAAATAAGACATTAATCAATAATTAAACCACAAAATAAATTGTTGCCAACAATTTGAGCGATGAGCTGGATGATTATAATGATCGATTGCAACTTATTAACATAGTCTTGAGAATACAATTACCCCACAAAGGTGTGTAATGCACGATATTAGCAACTTTTTCACGCTGAATGGTTCAAGCATAATTTACATTATGGCCCTTAACTGATGGATCAGTGGGATCTTGTCTCGAAGCCAATTCGACCATGTCCCGACGAGAATTTATCAAGCAGAATGTCGGATTTTTTTCAGGTTTTAAAACTTTATAATGACCGTCAAATATTTACTTTAAAATTTCTCTAAATATCTCTTTTTTAAAAATTCACTCAGCAAATCATTGCTAAAACATTTTTATTAATATTGAATCTGTGTGTATTTTCACAACATCGAATATTTGTTATAAGATGTTATTAACCAGAGCAGATTTTTATTTTTTGCAAAACGGAGCAGTTGTTTGTTAGCATCTATTATCAATTTTTATTAAAAAAACTAGGACATTTTGAATTTAAAGCGCTAAACTTGTATTTGTCAATCTAATCTGATTATTCGTAGAATCGAAGTTGCGAATTAATATAGTCGAACGATAATTGTAAACATCTTTCAACCGACTTCCCAGCATTGATCAACCGTGACAATTCTATTGTTTTTAAAGAATTCTTTTTCTAAAAAAAATAAAATTATTAAACTTTTTATAGAGAGTGCCTGGCGTCAAAGAGATGCTGCTCATATACGCGAGCAAACAGCCCAAGATGAATTGGTGAAACTAAAAGAGACTGTGGAGGAACAGCTCCACACTATTAAATCATTAAGTGATACAAGAGCCAGCTTAAAACAGTTAGTTAAGAATGTACTTCTCTTCTATCTAACCACAATCTAAATTAAACATTATTTATCTCTTTAACAGCCGCAGAGATGAAAACAAAGAAAAAGATAATCTTAAAAGTGAAATACGAGATCTCAATAAACGTTTACAAATGCAACGTAATTATACCACCGAATTGGAGACCATGAATCAGACATTAGAGGAGAAAAATAAGAATCTAATCAAAGTTTTGGATGTAAGTAAAAATGCTGAAAAATGTTAAAAGAAAATATCATATCATAAAAAATCTCTTTGATTGATCTATTGTTGTTAATAGGAAACTTCTACTGAAGCTTTTAATAGCAAAAAACGTATAGATGCATTAACCAAAGACTTAAATCAAATGAAATCGGATGAATTAAAATATACTGAACAGATTTCTTTGCTAAAGCAGCAATATGAAAAATTGACTAAAGTGAAAGTAAGACAAAATTTACAAATTTTATCTTTGAAAACAAATATGGAGCATTTGAATACGCAACATAATGCCACCTGCAATAAATTGGCCAAAGTTACAGTGGACTTGGAATATGCAACACAGGAGAGGGATAAAAATAAAAGGGACTTGATACAGAAATTAAATATTTTGAAGGTAAAATTATGATTACAACCAAAGGACAATTATAATTATGTAATTTACCACAAAAATTTGATTTGATTACGGTAACGAATAGTTGATTAGTAAAAAAAAAAAATATATAATTTCCAGTGGCCATAAAGAAACATTTAAACATGTATGTTTGCCGGAACAACACTCAACTATATATTTTTTTCTCCTATGTGTAGGAAATCATTAGGAACATTTAATTAATCAAACTCTTTTTAAACAGATAAGAGAGGACGAGATAATAAAATGGAAACAAGAGAATGTTAAATTGGCTAAATTGCAAGACAGTGCTTCGAGAAAATATTGTACTTTAGAAGAATCACGAAAAGAATATGAACAAGAGAATTTAAGGCTCAAGTATAATAAAAATATAAATAATTAATTTCGAAAATGTATTTATATATAAAATTTTTTTTTTTTTTAAAGAACTCAATTGAATACCCAAGATAAGGAATTTGAGGCTATGCGACGTGTGGTACAACAATTCGAGAGAAACAATAATAATCTTATTAAGGAAAGAGATGCCTTAAAAAGTGATTTTTTGCAGGAGCAAAAACATTGTGAAGAATTAAGACAAATTATACAAGAAAATCAACATGAAATACGTTCTCTTAAAGATTCTCTTTTACTAGAAGAAAGAAAATATAAAAAGCTAAAAGAGGAAATTACTCAAATAAATCTAGAAAGGAGTAAAAAATTAGATGATATACAAAATCTATTGGATAAAATGGATACTTTACAAAGTAAGTTAATTTAACGAAATTAAAAATCAAAATATTTTATTAAATATATGTACATATTCAATTATAGATAAAATCCATTTAAAGGAATCTTATGAATTGGAATTAAAACGTACAATTAGTGACCTGGAATCTCAATATGCCAAATTAAAAACTCAATATGATGTGATCCTTAATGAAAGCCAATCTCAGCAGCGTACTATGCAAACTTTAAATGAAGATAAAATTAAATTAAAATTTTCTATAGAAAATCTACAAAATACTATAGAAAACCTGAAGGGCAAGATCAGCTATAGAGATGGTGAAAATGGTAAATTGCAGCTACAAATTGATAAAATGGAAAAGGAACGTCGTTTACTCAAAAATGATCTACGTAATGCTCAACTTAGTCAACAACAAACCAAAGCTGAATTGTATGAGAAACGTAAAGAGAATGATACCTTTTGTAAAGCTCAACAGGATGAAGAGAAAAAAATACAACGTCTTAAAAGAGATTTGGATAATATGATCAATGAGAAGAATTCCGTATGTGCCTCACTTACCAAAAAGGAGGAAGAATTTAATAACTTAAAAGTGCAATTGGAAAATTTGCAAAGATCTTATGATTTACTACAGGCGGAATTTTCCCACAACCAAGATGATATGAAACTAATGAGAACAGAAATTAAAAATTTACTAACAGAACGAAATGTTTTACGTAAAGATCGTGAAAATGCCGCAGATTTACGTCAGGAAATGTTACAAATGCATAGACTTTTAAATCAGGAAAGAATTAAAGCAAGAGCTTTGCAAGAGGAAATGATGACTCCTATGAATATACATCGTTGGCGTAATTTAAGAGGCAAAGATCCGGAGAAAAGTGATCTAATACACAAAATACAAATGTTAAGAAAGTAGGAACAATTTAATTTAAATAATAGTTTAAATATAATATTTTTTTATATTCTACTTTGCAGACAACTTTTAAGTTATAATGTTGCCAGTTTGGAACAGGAACGGGCCCTTAAAGAGTCCCAAAGACTTTATAATACTTTAAAAGAATTTATTGTTAAATTACCAAGTATAAAAATAAAGGCGGAATTAAATGAAGTTAAGGTGGGCATTAGAATGAAACCAACATATTTGTATAAAATTACAAAAATATTTAATTTAAAAGAAAGTTTTTTACAAAAAAAATCCTATAAGATTAAAATTCAAATTTATCGAAAATTTATTATATAAAACTACAAAGTAGTATTATGAACTCAATTAGTTCTTTTTTAAGTTGTAGATCAAAGATATAAAAAGTAACATGAAATTATAAATATATAATATCTAGTTAGCAAAATAAGCAGCATAAGATTCAATACATTATGTCCTAGTGGATGTGACTGTTTTTAAAGAAATCTAAAAAATCAATGTTCTATAAATAAGTAAACATGACTTCTGATAGCCACGAACTTCTGATAGCAGTCGAACGTGTTGGTATAGTGACTACATATATTCTGTACATCCCTGGACAGAGTTAAGAGGTTTTAGTAATAATTAAGTCCATTAGTTTGGTCAATTATGGGGACCATTTTTTTTTTTTTTAATCAAATTTTATGCAATTTCTATTGGTGACACATCTGGACTTGTGTAGGTCCCTCTAAAATGTGAAAATCCATAAAAATTAAACAAAAACTTTTTTTGAACTTTATACCTTTTAACAGATTAAGGTTAATCTGGGATTTTATTTTACGTTTGTGATACACATTTTTTTTTTATTATATAAATAGAAATGTATTTTCGAACCATTATGCCCTTTCCACCGGACTTAAGTATTAGTTTTCTATATTTAAACGTTAAAGCTACACGTACATATAGTATACATTTTATTTCATACGAATCATAGGTTATTCAATCCAGAGACTAATTTTCTAGATTTTTATTATTTTTAGACATAATCTGCACAGAACGTCATTAAATTATGGATATTTATTATACTTATGTATAAAATTATTCCGTACAGCTAGACCATGTTTTCCGTCTTCATATATTTTTCTGTGAGTTGTAAATTCAGAACATACTTTTTGGACTTCCGGAATAAGTTTTGATAAAAATTTTGGAGCAGAAAGCATAAAATTTAATATCTGTTATTTTTATAGTGATTCTTAAACGTTTCAAGAGTAATTGCATTTAACCACCTTGAGAATAAAGTGGTCGTTTTTTTAAAGATTTTTTATATATTTCTATATGTTTCACCTTTTACGTATTGTATGATAGTTATTCTTAGTTCTACTATACTAATTATGGTTAAATTAAAATTATCTGTATTTATAAAATTTTCTAATATAATCGAAAAGGTGATTTTTTATTTCTCTCATAATGTAACACATAACTATCTCTGTTATTCTTAAGTAAGTTTGCAACCATAAACTTCATATATTTTTAACAAAAAATTAAGCCAAAAGTTACTTGTTTACTTATTTATGACTCGCAAGAAAATGAATTCTTTTCAAGTTTCTCTACACAGAAAAAAGTTTGTACATAAATATAAGAATTTAGTTTCATTGATTTTAGTTCATAATATTTAAGAACAATTTCTTAAAGATTAAAACTTTTTTCTATATGAATAAAAGTCAAGAAGACTTAAACAAATTGTTTGAATTTTATTTATTATTTTCATTTATAAAGATATTTTTAAAATTTTCTTTGTAAAATTTTTAGTTCTTAACAAGTTTTAGTTACATATTGGTACCATTTAACAGAAGAAGCTCTGTTTAATAAAATTATGCACATATGTATGTATGTAT
>MINK01173651.1:5935-18255 GCA_001735545.1 Phormia regina
TTTTCCTTAAAGAAAATATTCGATATTTTCCTTAAAGAAAATATTCGATATTTTCCTTAAAGAAAATATTCGATATTTTCCTTAAAGAAAATATTCGATATTTTCCTTAATAATAATATAAAGAAAACATTTTGATGTTTTCCTTAAAGAAAACGTTTTGATGTTTTCCTTAAAGAAAACGTTTTGATGTTTTCTTTAAAGAAAACGTTTTGATGTTTTCTTTAAAGAAAACGTTTTAATGTTTTCTTTAAAGAAAAGGTTTTGATGTTTTCTTTAAAGAAGAAGTTTTGATGTTTTCTTTGAAGGAAAAGTTTAGATTTTTCTTTGAAGGAAAAGTTTCGATTTTTCTTTGATGAAAAATTTTTGATACATTTTTTAAAGAAAAAATTTCAATCTTTTCTTTAAACAAATTTTCGATATTTTCCTTAAAGAAAATTTTCGATATTTTCCTTAAAGAAAATTTTCGATATTTTCCTTAAAGAAAATTTTCGATATTTTCCTTAAAGAAAAGGTTTTGATGTTTTCCTTAAAGAAAAGGTTTTGATGTTTTCCTTAAAGAAAAGGTTTTGATGTTTTCCTTAAAGAAAATTTTCGATATTTTCCTTAAAGAAAATTTTCGATATTTCGATATTTTTTCTTTATAGAAAATTTTCGCTGATTTTTTCTTTATAAAAAATTTTCGCTAATATTTTCTCTATAGAAAATGTTTGCTGATATTTTCTTTATAGAAAATATTCGCTGATTTTTTCTTTATAGAAAATTTTCGCTGATATTTTCTTTATACAAAATTTTCCCTGATATTTTCTTTTAGAAAATATTCTTTATAGCAAATTTTCGCTGATTTTTTCTTTATAGAAAATTTTCACCGATATTTTCTTAATAGAAAATTTTCGCTGATATTTTCTTTATAGAAAATTTTCGCTGATATTTTCTTTATAGAATATATTCGCTGATATTTTCTTTATAGAATATATTCGCTGATATTTTCATTAAATAGAAGTTTCAATGATATTTTCTTTACAGAAAGCTTTCAATTATATTTTCTTTATAGAAAATTTCCCATTATGTTTTCTGTATTTTTTCTTTTTTTTTTCGATTTTAAAATATTTGTCTGATAATTGTTTCATTTATCATTTGTTACCCTATTCCAGTGTGGGAACATAATTAAAACCCCAACATAAATAATCTGAAATTATGTGTTAAATACGCCACTTATTTATCATTAAAGAGAAAAAAATATTTATTTTTAATTTTTAATTAAAACAAACAACTATTTATTTATGAGTCGCTCTCATTTGTTTCATTATTATTGTGTTTCAACCGAATGATTGGTAAAAAGCTGGTCAAAGAGTGAATTTAGGGTATCCAGTGGAATAACATTTGTATGATCAATCGAAGAATTCTTATAATAATTATTTTTAAATTTGGTTGTCCTACTGATAACAACAGAAGAACAAAACTTAATAAAATTATTAAAAATATGGAAGAAAAAAAATATATAAATTAATATAAAATGAAAATATATGTCAGATAAATTAATACAGAATTTAATGAAAATATAAAAATTAATATAAAAACAATAAAACTTCCTACTATTTTATATTTTAACACACACCAGGTGATATTTCTGTCTTTTTTTTTTTTTCTTATTTAAAATTCAAATTTAAAAATAACAACTTAATTATATAAAATTATAAAGAGGAGTTATTTTATTTTTACAGTTTTATTGTTATTGTTGTCGTTAAACTGTATTTAAATTGATTTGTTGGTTTTTTTTTTTGGTTTGTTAATAAATATACTAAATGCAATTGTTTATTATGAAATAATAATTTTGATTAGTTATGAAGCTAAAAGATGACATTTTATAACTTCCTACGTATAAATAATTTCTAAAATTTATTATTTCAAATATGCATTTATTAATAATAATAATAATAATTTTAACGAGTGTCAACGCGTCCAACAATTTGCTAAAGTTTAGTGAACTTGTGTTTTATTGTAGTTATTGTTGTTAGTTTTGAGTGGTGTGTGTATTTCGCGTGCGCTGCTTTCGTTTGTTTTGTTGCCACTTTAGCAACAACTACAAAATAATTTGTGTCATGTGTTGCCGGTGTGTGTATTTTTTTTTTTTTTGTGGTGATTGTGGCTGTTTGTTAGAAGCGTGAAAAGACCAGCATTAATTAAAATTAGCAAAAAAGCAAAAAAGTGGGAAAAAAAACACAACAAAAACAAATAATTATTAATTTCAACAGAAACTGGAAAAAATATATACTTTCGGTACAACTAACTGTCTATATAATTACATTAAATGACATCTAATTTTTTATGAAACATGACACTTGAATAAGAACAAACGCCAAAAAAAAATAAATATATATGTAAATATGAAAAAAAGTGTCAAAAATTGTTCGGCCTTCTTTTTTAGATTGGTGAGAAAATAAAAAACTTGATTTGTAAAGAAATAAAAACCTTATTTAGCGGTCAAGTTAATGAACTTTGTATCAAAAGTGTCTTATTGCCGTTAAAAATTCAAATAAAACACATTTTATTTAAATTAAATTCTTAATGTCTCTGTTTGTATTAGAAAAACTTTTTTGGCTCATTTACAGAAGTGTTTAAAAAAATAGCGAAATAGATTTATAATATTTCAGCCTGATATTACAAAACTGCTTATTTTAATTAGTTTTAAATAAAAATATTATTTAACAGTGATTTTAGATGCAAATAACTAAAATGAACCCTTGGAGTATTTTTCTTAGATTTAGGGAATAACTTTATGATATGAATTTTTAGTACCTGCCGATATTGTTGCAAAGTGTTGTTAAATTTACTTACAAACTTTTCATTTCACAAAAATAATATTTTGTACATACCTGAAATTAGAAAAAGAAAAAAAACTATTAGTTTTAAGTAGAAATAAAAATAATATAATGAAGACTATATTTAGTACAGTTCACAGTAGAGACTATATAGCACTCAACAGTCGAAAAGTATTTATAGCATAAAATACCATAAAATAGAAAAGCTATTTCCAAAAAAAAAAAAAATTGGGAGAGACCTAAAACACTATGTAATTGTGACTGTCGAAAAGTTTACAGTCGAAACTATAAAACGGTCTAGAGTTGAAACTGTAGAAATGTATATAGTGAAGGCTATAGAAACTTCTATAGACAAGTCTATAGTCAAGACTTTAAACAAGTCTATTGTCAAGACTTCAGATAAGTCTATAGTCGAGAAATATCTGTAATGACTATAAAAGTAGAGCCCATAAAATAGTATAAAGACGAAACCACAAAGTAGTCTATAGTCGAGAAGAGTTTACATAGAAATGTCTATAGAACATTTTGGATAGAACAGTCTGCAGTTGAGACTATAAACTAATCTATAGTCAAGGCTATAGAATAATCTATAGTCAAGACTATAGAACTGTCTATAGTCAAGTCTATATAACTGTCTGTAGTCAAGACTATATAATTGTCTAAATTCGTGACTATAGAACTGTGACTATAGAGCCGTCTATAGAACTTTATATAGTCGTGACTATAGAACTGCCTATAGACAGTCGTGACTTTAGAGCTGTCTATAGTCAAGACTTCAAAACTTTTTATACTCAAAACTATAGAACTGTCTATAGTCAAAACTATAGAACTGTTTATAGTCATGCCTGTAGAACTGTCTATAGTTGTGAATATAGAACTGTCTATTCTGGAGGCTAAAGAAATGCCTATAGTCGTAACTATAGAACTCTATATAGTGACTATAGAACTCTCTGCAGTCGTGACTATAGAAGTGCTATAGTCGAGACTATAGAACTGTCTATAGTCGTGACAATAGAACTCCCAATAGTCGTGACTATAAAGCTGTGTATAGTCTTGAATTTAGAACTACCTATAGTAGTGACTATAGAAATATTTATAGTCGATAGAACTGTCTATAGTCGTGATTATAGAACTGTCTATAGTCATGACTATAGAACTATTTGTAGTCAAAACTATAGAACTGTTTATAGTCATGACTATAGAACTGTCTATAGTTGGGAACATAGAAATGTCTATGGTCATGATCATAAAACTGTCTATAGTAGAGACTATAGAATTGTTTATAGTCGATACTAAAAAACTGTCTATACTGGAGGCTAAAGAAATGCTTATAGACGTGACTATAGGACTGTCTATAGTCGTAACTATAGAACTCTCTATAGTCATGACGATAGAACTGTCTATAGTCATGACCATAGAACTATCTATAGTCGTGCTCATAAAACTGTGTCTATAGCCATGACTATAGAACTGTTTTTAGTAAAAACTATAAAACTGTCTATAGTACTGACTATAGAACTGTCTATACAATAGAACTGCCAATAGTCGTCTTGAATTTAGAACAACCTATAGTAGTGAATATAGAAATGTTTATAGTCGATAGAACTGTCTATAGTCGTGATCATAGAACCGTCTATAGTTATGACTATAGAACTGTCTATAGTCATGACTATAGAACTGTCCATAGTCGTGACGATAGAACTGCTATAGTCATGACCATAGAACTATCTACAGTCGTGCTCATAAAATTGTCTATAGTCATGAATCTAGAACTGTCTATAGTACTGACTATAGAACTGTCTATAGTACTGACTATAGAACTGTCTGTAGTCGTGACAATGGAACGGTCTATAGTCGTGACCATAGAACGGTCTATAATCGTAAGATTAAAACTGTCTATAGCGGTAACTATAGAAATGTTTAATACTCGAGACTATACAAATGTTTAATAGTTGAGACAAAATAACTGTCTATATTCAAGGCTAAAGAAATATCTATAGTTGTAACTATAGAACTGTCTACAATTATCTATAGACGTGACTATAGAACTGTCTATAGTAGTGACTGAAGAACAGTTTATAAAAGTGACTATAGAACTGTCTGTTGTCATTAATATAGGCGTGCCAATAGAATTGTCTATAAATTATAAAGAACTGCCAGGCTATTTATTTCACCACGACTGTTGTAAACACTTTACCATATCTACCTACCAAAAAAATCTGAACTACGAAAGCAAAAAACAATAACAAAAAGTTACCTAACAAGTTCTCATTTTTTTTTCTTTCGATCAGATTATTAAATATTTTAGTTTTATATATTTGCTGTATGCCGCTTTTAAGCCATCGTAGGAGAAGGCGCAAAAACAACAATAAGAAATGTATACACGAAACACTACAGCATCAAAAAATAAAAGAAAAAACGTGCACAATAATGCTGGATCATTTATATCGTGTTGATTTTATTGTTATTGTTATTATTTCTCAAACTTAAATGTTATTGATATAAGTTTAATCATAAAATTACTCACTTCTAAGGTATCTCTTACTTACTAAACTCCTAAACCAGTTTCTTACTTTTAGCTCATTTAAAATGTTGCTTTTTCTTTACATAAATATTTATTTTGTTATTGTTTTTTTTTTTCATGCACTTTTTGTTGTTATTTTTTTATTTAAGTAGTGCATCATGATGTTTTTTTGTTTTCTTTTTATAAAAATTGACATCATAACTGGTTTACTATAAACAAAAACAAATACCAGATATCTCAGTATATATATATGTTTTTGCTAATATATTTTGTAAATAGTAGTAGACTTTAAGCAGACTAAAATGTTTTTTATTAAGCCAAGTTTTTTGTTTTTGTCTTCTCTAGCTTTTTAATCATTACAATGATTATTAGATAAAAACAAGTTGAACATATGAATAAAAAATCGGCTAAGTGTATTTTAATAAATTTTTATAGCAAATTTGTCTGTCGGTCTGTCATAAAAATTATAAAGTATAAATTTTAAAAACTGTTGTAAAATTTATTTTTATATCTTGTTGTTTATTATTATTTTTTTTTTTATTATTTCTGTGATGTGCTCTAATGTGCATAAAAATATAAAGTGGTGCAATTTTTATGTTTATTTTTATTTCTTGCATTTTTTTCTTTTTCATATTCTTTATTGTTTATTATTGTTATTTTTATTTCAGTGAAAAGAATAAAAAAAAAAGTACAAAAAAAGAAAAAATATATTGTTTAGTGTACGTATGAGTGATAGAGAGTTATAAAAACATTAAAATTAAAAATTCCTTAACGCCTCCACTTTGTTTGGCTTTCTTTTGTCTTTACCTTAATTATTTTTAATAATTATATTATTATATGTTGCTAGTTTGTTCCTGTAACTCTTATGTTTATTATTATTATTTTTTTTAACTTTATAAAACACAAAAATGTTTAATAGTTTAACAGACCCAAAGGAAAATATGTTGAGATTTATTGTGTAATTGAAATGTGTTTACACTTGCCAAGGATTTTAGTCAATAAACACGATCATATAGTCAATACTACCAAATACTTAATACCCTATAGACAAAACCACAAAGCAGCAAATATTTTGGGGCTATGGAACAGACTTGAGTATCGAGTGAATCACAGCCAAGACTTTAGTCTTGAATATAGAATAGTTGTGAGTAGAGAGCACTCTAACAGAATATATTCGCAACTATAAAACGAACTATAGTCAAGACTATATAACTGAATATAGCTTTAACTATAGAATCGTCAATGGTCGAGGCGTTTTATGCTATAGCCGAAACTATAGAAACTAAAGAAATAGCAATAGCCTACAGAACAATAAACACGATCATATAGTCAATATCACCAAATATTTAATACCCTATAGACAAAACCACAAAGCAGCAAATATTTTGAGGCTTTGGAACAGACTAGAGTATCGAGTGAATAACGACCAAGAGTATAGTTTTGAATATAGAATAGATGACAGTAGAAAGCAGTCTAACAGACTATAGTCGCAGCTATAAAACGAACTATAGTTAAGACTATATAACTGAATATAGCTTAAACTATGCTACAGCCGAGACTATAGAAACTAAAGAACTAACAATAGCCTAGAGAACAGTCTATAGTTTAAATTATAGATCTGTCTATAGTCGAGACAATAAGAATATTTATAGTTAAAACTATCTTTAGTCCATAATTGAGCCTATGGAAAAGTCTATATTTTAAACTTTAGTGCAGCATATAGTCCCTTAAACAGTCTATAGTCCAAGCTGTAGAAATTTATTTAGGCTATAGAATCGTTAATAGTCAAGACTTTAAAACTGTTTGTATTCAAGACTACAGAACCGTTTATAGTCAAGACTACAAAATTGTTTACAGTCAGAACTCTAAAATTGGTTGGATTCAATACTATAGGATTTGTTTGTAGTCTGTGCTACAGTCCGTACTATAAACAAATCTATCGTCTTGATTATTAACAGTTTTAGAGTTCTGACTATAAACAATTATGTAGTCTTGACTATAAACAGTTCTGTAATCTTGACTATTAACGGTTCTATAGTCTTGACTATAAACAGTTTCATAGTCCTGACTATAAACAGTTCCGCGGTCCTGACTATAAACAGTTCTATAGTCTTGACTATAAACAGTTCTGTATTCTTTAAATACAAACAGTTTAACAGACTTGACTTTTAACGATTCTATAGACTAAATAAATTTCTATATATTTGTTCATAGACAGGACTATAAAGCTTTATAGAGACAAGATTTTTGAACTATTCATAGTCAAGTCTGTAGACCAGTATATAATCTAATATATAGAAAAATCTAAAGTCAACTTAATTTTCACAACTTTTTGTTTCTTTTCTTTTTGTTAATTCAAACTAGCACCTCAACTAATAATTTAAGTAACTACCCAGGCTTATAAAAAAAAATCCATTGTTTTATTTTATTTAAAGTGTATAATTAACAACCATTAAACCAACATAGTCTAATGTTTTTTTTTTATTTTATTTTACGCAACAATGACAACACACAACTATTTAGTATTTAAAATAATAAATAAAAAAAGACGAATTAACATAAACAAAGTCTTAAGATAAATATTAAATTAAATTAAAAAAAATAAAATTTCTATATTGAAAAGAAAACTTTAAATAAATTAAAAAAGAAAATTTATGCAATAGACGGTATTAATTAACCTTAAACTACCACCAAAAGCCAAGCATCCATTCAACCAACCAACCAACCAACCAAATGGACAAACTAAAAGTGGAAGTTAAAGTTTTGATTTTTTTTTGTTTTTTTATTAAGAAATTGTAATTTTCAAATAAATTTCTTAAGAAAAATTTTTGCTAAACATTGCATTAATGCTAAAGATTAATACCGGTAGCTATGATAGCTTGAGTACTTTCACTATTTGAAAGTAAAAATAGAAGTAGATGTAATTAAATAAATTATAAATTAAAGAAAATATGAAAAGGAAAGAAAAGTTAAAGATGAGTTAGCTAAATGCATTAAAATGAAAGTGCTTATTAAAGATTTCAAGATAAATAATAATTCTTTATAACAAAGATAATTGAGAAGTGCATTCTGTAGATTAGACTGAACGAGGGTAAAGTTCAGTCGATAGTAGATGCTATGGAATACAGTAATATATATCGAAACTATAGTTTAGTATATATTCAAACCTATAAAAGTTGCTAGTGAATATTGGAACATATTCATTAGTCTATAATTGATATTAAATTCAATTTAAAGTCGAGGCTGTAATATAGTCCTCATCCGAAATGAAATAGCTTAACATATGCTGTTAACTATAGCATAATCTGTAGACGAATATATAGCATACCTTTTAGTATAGTTTATAGGACAGTCTACTGTAGAAACTTAATCTTAGTTTATAGCCAAGATTATATCATAATTTATAGTCGAAACTATAATAAAGCCGACACTCTTTTATAACCTATAGTTGACATTACATATAGTCGACATTACAACAAGACTATAGTAAAGTCTATAAATGAGACTATAGCACAAGTCTATAGTTAAGACTACAGTATGGTCTATAGTTAAGATTATAGAATAGTCTATTGCTGGCTATAGGATAGTCTGTAGTGAAGACTATGGTTAAGTCTATAAATGAGACTATAGCACAGTCTATAGTTAAGACTACAGCTTAGTCTATAGTTAAGATTATAGAATAGTCTATTGTTGACTATAGGATAGTATATAGTGCAGACTAGTCTATAAATGAGACTATAGCACAGTCTATAGTTAAGTCTATAGTTGAGACTATAGCATAGTCTATAGTTGAGACTTTAGCACAGTCTACAGTTAATACTACTATATTTATTATAAAATAGTCTATAGTTTAGATTATAGTCTATAGTTTAGATTATAGCACAGTCTATAGTTTAGATTATAGCACAGTCTATAGTTTAGATTATAGCATACTTTATAGTTTTTAGTCGATATATAGAATAATATATAGACCATTGAGACTTATAGCAAAATGTTAAGCGTATAGCAAAATGTATAGTTGACACTAGAGCGTAGTCTATAGTTGAGGTAATAGCACAGTCTAAGTGCAGACTATAGCATAGTTTATAGAGCAGTTTAAACAGTTTAAAATACAACATTTTCCAACGTTATAGTCGATATTATATCATAGTCAGTAGATGAGACTAGCATAGTCTATAGCTTAGATTATAGTTGAGACTATGATAGAGACCATAGCATAGTTTTTAGTCGAAACCATAGCATAATATATAACCGAGAATATATTATAGTTTATAGTCGAGATTAAAACTAGTCAATACTATAGTTCGAGTCTAAAAAACAGTTAATAGTAGTGAATACAGAATGGTGTATAGCTAAAAGTTAAGCGTATAGCAAAATGTATAGTTGATATTAGTGTGTAGTCTATAGTTGAGGTAATAGCAACGTCTAAGTCCAGACTATAGCATAGTTTGTAGAGCAGTTGAAATCGTTTAAAATATAACATCTTTTCAACGTTATAGTCGATATTATAGCATAGTCAGTAGATGAGACTAGCACAATCTATAGCTTAAATTATAGCTTTGTCTACAGTTGAGACTATGGTAGAGACCATAGCATAGTTTATACTCGTTATCATAGCAAGTATAATATAGTTAATAGTAGTGAATACAGAATAGTGTATGGTATAGACTATAGAACAGTTTATAGTCGACACTATAGCATAGACTACAATCTAGACTATAGTATAGCCTTTTTAGTCGAGACTACGTCCTAGTTCATATTCGAGACTATATAAAAACATATTATCGAATGGCCTATAATATTTATATTGTGTCCCATCATTTATATAATTTAGTTAACAACTTTTCTCTCTCACCCAATAGTTATTAGTTATATTTTTGCATAATATTAAACAAGCTTATATGACTTGTAAGTAATAATAATAATGTTGTAAAAGTAATAATATTTCAATAATAATGAAAATAATAATTATTAAACATTATTTTAAATATAAATATACTCATACGCTTATTTTAACAGAAATTAAATTTTAAATGTACATTTATTTGAATAAATTATAAATTCCACTTACTGATAAACTTGATTTATGTTTTGTATATAAATAAATTTGTTAAAAAGTTTAAATTAAAAATTTAAAAAAATATATAATAATAATTGAAATTGATGGAAAGGCATGAGTAACAATTAAACACAAAAAAAAAAAAAAGATGTTAAAACAAAGGTTCGTATTATGATGCCACCATAAAGACATGACTAGACTTGGGAGCTTAAATGTATTTAAACGTTTTTTAATTAATTTTATGGTTTTATGAAACTAAAAAGGTTTTTTTTTTTCTCTCTCAACAAAATAGTATTATGGAAAAAATGTTTAAAAGCAAATATGTTGTATAGCTAATGAAATCATCATTTAAAATAAAACTATTTAAATAAAAAAATAGGAGATGTATTTAGTATTTGAAAAATCTATTTACAACTGCATTTGATAGTTTCTAGTTAAAGTTTATTTATGAATATTAAAACTTTAAACATGATGATCGTCAGCGGGAGAGAAATCAGTAAAATATTTATTTACATTTTCATAAATATGAAATTTTTATTTTGACGACCTCAAAAGCTGGTTGTATGTGGTTAATTTATTGTAACCACAATTTACGGATTTTCTTGACTCGTCTGTCTGTCCGTCTGTCCGTCTTACTATTTATTTATTGGCCTGTCTCGTAAATAAATATGACAAAGACATCATATTATAAGATAATATGACAAAAAAATATAAAAAAAATAATAATAAATAAGACCTTCATACACAATTTATTTTCATTGTTTTGTAATGTTTTATAATTGAAAAATATTTATTAGAAATGCTATACAAAATCAACAAAGGTATTATGGTTTCAAGGAAGTTTTGGATTTTTTAAAATAATTTCTATAATATGAAAAAATATTTTTTTGCTTCTAACCAAGTTATTATTGTATACAGTATGTGAAATTTAAAACTTGTTATTTAGACTTTTTTAGATTTGAATTTATTATTTCATAAATTATTTTTCTAAAACAATAAAAGACATTTTAAATATTCCAAACTCCCGTTCATATCATTCAATAATTTTTTCAATTTCATTTAAAAATTTTTTAATTTAATTTTTAATTATTAATAAAACTTGTTTTATTTCCTTTTGCTCCTAAGAGTTTAAATTTCATTTGATAAAAAAATTATAAATTGTTATTTTTTTTGTGCTTGGGGATTATTTAATAAAACAAATAAAAAAAATACAGAAAAAATATTCGTTATTTAAACGCACTTGAGATGTCTCATAAAAATTTCAATTAAACATTAAATAAAAATAAAAAATCATATAAAACGTGTAAGTTATTGTTTATTGATAAATAAGCAATTAATTGTCATTAGTAGATGTAACGAAAAAGGACAAAAATTAATGTGATTTTGGGTTTTATTTAATAATTTGCATTTTATTTTAATTAAGCCAAGGTTATTGTAAAGAAAAGGGGGCATATAAATATATTATTGTAGACATGGTTTAATTAATATTATAAAACATTTAACTCTAAATGATTAAAGGTTAAAGCCATTTACAGAGTATTTAAAATAAAGGCATCTTATTTCAGCACCGGTCATTAATTTTTATTAACAAATTTCTTAAAATAATCGGCTTTTAAATATTATTAAAAATTGCTAATTACAATTAAGAGGTACGCATCAAAAGATTATTGCATGTAATTTAGCTTAGACCGTGTTCACACTCAGCCATTTTTCTTGTCGTAATTCAAATTTTATAGGAGAGAGAGAGAGAGTGAGAGGAGAAGAGAATACTAAACTTTTACATTCTCTTTAGCTCTCTCGTCTACGAAGACATAATTGTGGCAAGAAAAATTGCTGTGTGTGAACCCCGACTTATGAAATTACTGACAAAACAATGGAAACTTAGGTATTATCTTAACAAATATGGTCTGAAGTTTTG
>MINK01173652.1:1749-14502 GCA_001735545.1 Phormia regina
GAGATCACTTATATTTCTTAGTAAAAATCGATATTTTGTATGAAAACTTTAAATCTTCAATATCTCGCTTAAAACGCATCCAAATGGAAAAAGGAGCTTTATTTGAGATCACTTATATTTCTTANTAAAAATCGATATTTTGTATGAAAANTTTAAATCTTCAATATCTCGCTTAAAACGCATCCAAATGGAAAAAGAAGCTTTATTTGGAATCACTTGTATTTCTTAATAAAAATCGAAAATCGATATTTTGTATGAAAATTTTAAATCTTCAATATCTCGCTTAATATGGCTCCAAATGGAAAAATAAGCTTTATTTGGAATCACTTGTATTTCTTAATAAAAATCGATATTTTGTAAGAAAATTTTAAGTTTTCATTATTTCGCTTAGTATACATCCAAATCGGAAAAGAAGCTTTATTTGGGATCACTTGTAAGAAATAGATTTAGAGTGTGACAAAGTTATATTTCAAAAAGTAAAGCGGTCTTCAAAACGTTTTTAAAATACACATATATTATATGAAAATCCTAAATTCATAAAGGGGATACCTTTTACGCCGCTTCAAAAATATTTTATTTCATTCTTATTTCTGGAGACCTTAACATGGCCTATGCATATAAATGTATTTTATCCGCAATTATAGGCCATATCCTTTAAAAACAAACCCCTTATAATTCAAGTTTTTAATAAACAATAAATTTCATAATTGTCAAATCTTCAAGAGCCACTCATCTTCACAACACACATAAACATCATATTAAACTTTTGTATATTGCTGTCAAATGTTTATTTTCTTTTACTAAAATCAATATAAATACACCCTTCTGAAAATGTTTTGCATCATATACATAATTTCCCTTCTTACATTTTGCCAATTTCTGACACTTTATTATTTGGTATTTTAGTCATCATCTCTCATTGACAATTATTCATTATTGGCCACTATATGACAGTTTTTTTGACAATTACATTGTGAACTCATCTCATTCTCAGTACAATCACATGCATATTTATTTACCCAGGAACATATATTCATGTTCACGTTTAGCTTTTACGAGACGACAATTGAGTTCATCTTACTTTATGCAGTTGCATACGCAAAGATAATAAGTAATTTTATGGTACTTTTTAAGGGGTTATATAGATTAAGGGCTCTTAAAAATTTAAAGAGTTTTAAAAATCTTTTTTTTAACTGTAATGAACTATACTTAATGAAAATATTGAAGGTTTTAAATTTAAATAAATTTAAAAGTTAAATTTTAAATAAATTGTAATTTTAAACTAAATTTATCGTTATTACAAGATTTATTTCAAGGCCCCAAAATGTTGTTCTCCTTGAAAGAAAATTTAATTCTTATTCCTATCTATCAAGTTTGTTCATTTGACAGCCATAAAGTATCCATAAAATATCATTGCACAACATGTATGTACTTGTATGCATAACTTGATGTTTCATGTCATGGCAAGAGGATAATAATGTGTATACTTACTTATACACATGCACAACATTTATACATATTTACTTAAGTCATTTTTGCTTTAATACATGTATGGAAATAAACACTAACACATACGCTTTCTCTCTCTCTCTCTCTTTATCATAACATGTATGCAGTTTACATAAGACATTTCTTGCTAATTGGATTTTTGACATGTATGATTTTGTGTCATAATGACAAATATTTAATACAAGTCAAGTTTTCAAATTATTTAGTCTGATCATTTTTCTTTGTTTTTTAGTTTAAGGGAGACATAAACTTAGTATAGTTCATTATCACATCTGTAGTCATGTCAGTTAAATTGTTTAATTTAGTTTTCTATGTTTTCATATTTTCTTGTATTAATTAAACCTATGGGAAAAATGAAATATTATATGAAATAAGAAAAATGTTTATATTTTTAATAATTTTAATTAAAATTTGTTTTATTTTATATACTTATGTTGCATCCTTAGTTCTCTTAACTTAGTTTCTTTTTTATACTTATTTCAAACATATTTATAAACGGAAATACATAAAGGAAGGATAGATTGTTGCTTATTCCTAGAAGTTATTTATTTTATATACGTAGCTAGGTAGTTATACTAACTTTAATATTAAATTCAATTTTCTATATAGCACGTATTTTTTTAACAGTGGAATTATTAGCTTTTTGAGCTTTGAATTTCTTCTTAAATTATACTATAAAAAATTCCAAATTAAAGTTCTTGAATTATGCTACATTAAAAGATCATTTATATGATTTAAAGTAAAAATTATAACCGTTTCCTAAAGTTCATTGTAATAAAGACAAACAAACAACAATTAACAAATGTATGAGAATTGAAAGCTTATTTAAATTTGCATCTATCTTCACAATTACTCACCATAAACTGTAAAAAGTGAAAAACAGAACAATTTTCCAATTAACATATTAATCAAGTAGATGATTGCATGAATAAAAAATATATATGAAAATTAAATCATACTTAAACTTTACTTGAATATATTTATTAAATTTAGATACAAATTAAACAACTGTTGTTATTGAAAAAAAAATTAAAAGAAAGGAGTGATTCATATTATAATTCTTCATATCAAGCATTGTTGGTAATAGAGCGTGTTTTTATTTTTATTCTATTTTTATTGAAAAAGTTGTAAGAAAGTTCTTATATTAGAAAGGAATTTAAATTAAAACGCAAATGTATAAAAAAATACACCCAAAAGTAAAAAAGTAAAGAAAACAATTAAAATTAAAAGACTGTTTTGTATTTTATATTACCTTCTTTATTTTTTGTTCAAATCTTTAGATTTCGTGGGTCATTTTTATACCATTCCTATATCATCTATTAAGATAATAGTTATTATAAGTGATATAAAAAATAATTTATGAAATAATCGCCATAATCAAAAAAATATGCCAAAACTGAAAAACGCATAATAAGACATAACATCAATAAAAAGTTACCAAACTAGGAAAAGAAAAACTTCAAAACTGAAAATTTCGGAAAATGAAAAAACTGAAAAATATAAAAACACCGCTGAAACGCTAAAAAAAGTCAAAACAAAAAAAATATAAAGATGTAAACTTGGAAAACAATAGTCGCCAAAAGCGCATTAATGAAAACAAAGAGAAATATATAATTTCATCTAAAATTGTTAAAAATAAAAAGTCTACTTATTCTAAAAAAGATCTACTAAAAGGAAAAAATCGCCAAAACGGATCTTCAAAACGGCCAAAATTAAAATTTGTTACCGCTTACGGTGCAGAGGTCGTAAAAAGAATTCAATATCGTCAAAACGGAAATCGTCTAACTGAAAAAATCGCCAAAACGAAAAAATTTACAAAAATATGCGAAAAATTCCCATAAAAAAATACATAAAATTAAAAAAACGCCAAAACAAAATAGTAGCCAAAATGAAAAAAAAAAAATCAAAACTAAAAAATTTTACAATACGAGAAAAGCCGCAAAAATATATCGACAAAAAGAAAACGCTTCATAATCGACTGCATTAAAAGATCGCCAAGAGGAAGACAATTATTACAGTTACTCGAAATGTTATTCTGCAACTTTATCTTAACGCTTAAATGTATGGCATACCATTTATGGTACATCGCTATCTTCAAACATAATATAAAAATGAATTTCCATTACGTGCCTAGTTTTTTTGGTGACTTTCTTTATGCATTTAAGGATTAAATAATTTTAGAAGGAGGAAAAAGGAGATGACCTATTTAAACTGTATTTTAGTATTCAATTTATATTTTTATGTTGTTTATTAAATACTTTACTTATACTGAGAATTTGTACTTTTTTATTATATTAAATTTATTATTTTCAGGAGAAGCGGAACCTCTGCACCACCATCCCATATATAATCAAATTAAAACAAAAGGCAAGATTTCTGTTCTTTAAGTTGGAAATGGCTCCTAACTCTATATGATATCAAAATCTATGATTTCATTTTAAACTACACTAAATAATTATTTACGACAGCTCTCTAAAATATGCTATAAAAAGTATACTACGTTGAAATCTGCAGATGTACTATTTAAGTCAGGATTGGCTCTGTAAAACACATTGGTTTAAAGAAGTAAAATATTTCTTCTTTATATCTTGTGTAAACTTCTAAAACAACTAAAAGAAATTTTATATATAAATGACAACGAATTATCTTCTAAAATAGACGTCACAGATTTCAAAAAGTGACAAATAAAAATATTTCTCTACATAACCACTGTGCTCCAACTCATCTACATACATTTCATATTTATATAAAGTTCCATTTAAATACCTACTAACAAACAACTGGGGTAATTTTTATATAAACCCACCTTACCCATTCTGAGATCTATTAAACATTATTATCCATAACACTTTAATACCCATTTAATTCTGATTAAATAGAAGATACAACGTAAAAGATAAAAATAACCACAAGTATATGAATGTGCATAGTTGCATATAATAATATTTAGTGCAACATAAAAAGAGCAAAAAAGAAACTTTATTTGGGAAAAAATTGTAAATAAAAACTACTTATTAAAGGAAAATAATTGGATAAACAAAATAAAAGTAGATTTTGATGAAATTTAATAAAAAAAAAAAAAAGAAAAAGTAATTTGTTTGGGAATTAATTTAAATAAAAAAATAAAAATTTCGCGTAAATAAATAAAAAACAAATAAAATTTTTTAATTCATATTCAATGTTATTTTGCTGAAAAATTTTTAATATTTTCAAATATATTTAAGGTTATAAAAACTATTTTTAAATTATTATACTTGTTGGAATATCTTTTAAAAAAAATACAATAATTTTTATTAAAATGCTTGTGTTTCTAAATAGAATTTATTAATATTTAAAACTTTTCAATTAAATTTTATATATATTTTTATTTATAAAAACAAAAATAAATATATAAATTTAAACTACATTCATAAGCTACATAAGAAATCTTATATGCAATATAAAATTGTGTTGAAATACAATTTTTTTTAAATATATCTATGAATATAAGAAAAAAAAAACTAAAGATAAATAAATTAAATAAAGAAATTAAATACAAAACAGACTTAAAAGTAAATGTTATTTTATTGCCACAATGACACTTTAAACAAATTGAACTTTTCACATTTGCCACAAATACCAATTTAAATGAATGAACATATAATATATACATATGCAACAACAACATATTTATAAACTTACACATATTTATACACACACATATACACAACATACTATATTATAACATATACAAATACAAATAGAACCCTCAATATTCACACAGAAAATGAAAATGAACTCTGCAATAACAAGAACAAAAAAATACGAGTAAAAATAAAAGCAAACAGTAAAAAAAAATTGAGAAAAAAATGGAACTTAAAATTCTGAGCTGATGTTATTAACACAAAAATGCCCCATAGGAAATTTATCATAAAAATGCTTAATGAATAAATTCAATCCTTTTTAATGAAGTAATGCTTTTGTTCTGTACTTCTTTGTTAAGCTAAAAAATTGATTTTGAAATACACATTTTGAATGGGAAATATGGTTATTATTTGTGCTCTTTCTCTCGATTTGAAAATAAAATAATCGATCGCAGAATTTCGCAGGTTTTCATATAAAAATCCATTTTTAAATAAAGATATCATATTTTATAGATTTTTTATCATATTTGCTTTATTCCTCTGGATTTAGCCATAACAGCTATATATCATATAACAGATGTAACAGCCATATTTAATATAAAAATCAACGTTCACAGATATTTCCTTTCTAGATTTCTTAGACAGTCGGACTGACTGACGGACATCCTTAGGTCCTCTCAGAAAGGTAAATTTAGCAAAGGAAGGCCAAGTTTTTATTAAGCTTGAAGCAAGCTTGTGATATCTAAGAAAATATTAACATATTTAATGTAATTTAAATATCTCGAAGGACTATTTTTGCGCTAGAAAATAAAAAAAAGATTTAATATTTAAACTTTAATCAAATTTAAATAAATAGTAATATTTTATTGAAGTTTTTGTATAATATGTAAAAACTTGTATTAAAATCAGAGAATTAAAAAAATCTCACTTTTTTACATGAAAATACCCAAAAAAATATTTTTTGTCAAAGAATATTTTTTGGATGTTGACCTTACATATGTAGACATACATTTCAAATAATTTTTAGTCGATCCCAGCTTTGCAATTTGAGAAATTAATTAAAACAATTAAATTTTTTTTCAAAATTTGGATAGAGCTTGTGGATAGACCTCTGGCCCAAGCTTCTCAGGATTTACTTTACAAAAGTCATAATGTCCAAAAAACAACAAAATTTGATTGGAGAATATATAATGTCACCTCTTTCTGGTAAGGAATCTGGTGAATATTTAAAAATAATCTTAGGAACGACTTCAAGCTTATAAAATAACTTACAATCCTAAGCATAACTTACAATCCTAAGCATATTTTTTTAGAGATTTTCATGGACTATCTATATATATAAAATAATTTTTCTGTGATATAGTTAATGAATTTCTGGCAATTATTCAAATAAATTACATGACCGTTATGGCCAACGAGAGCCATACAACACTCTCTGACCCGTTAGGATACTGTACTCATCCAAATCAACTTGAAAACACTTCAGAAATTTTATTGTGATATTTCCAACGGTTCAAAAGTTACAGAATTTTGGAGACATAAAAATATTATCTTAAAAAAGGATTTTCATGAAAATATGACGAAATATGCTGATACCCAGAATATACTTATGATTGAAAAATGCTAAAATATGCTTTTAAGCATCAATCAAAACTTTTAAAATTATCTGAACCGTCTTTGAAGCCTAGGAAATATCTTCTATGTCACTGTTTGTCCTTTGGGGACCAACGAAAACGGCTATTTGGTCTAAGAACATTAATAGACAAATCCTGTCTCCCTGGAACTGAACCATTCAGCGTCAACTCCTTTATAGTGACCAGGAAGTGCTTTCAAAGACGAGATGGTCGAAAAGATTAGACCTTGACGAAGAGGGAGCTTTCTATGGTAGCACAACGAGGCCTTATTTTCGGACCCAAGTAAGCTTAGCCTAAGGCGGCTGCCAATAAAACCTAACCTAACCCCACAATTTCCTACCAGGTTCATGAAATCATTCACAACAAAATTGTGAGAAAAAAATACATATACATTCATCTGTTTGTTTGTTAGGGGTGAGAGCAAACAAGGACATTGGCTTAAAACTTATTAAACAATATGAGGGGTGCATGAACCCAGCAAATTTAAACTAAAAACAACTAAAAAACGTTTAAAATAATTTTTTAAATGGTCAGTGAGCTTTTAAACCAAAAACTTATTTGCAGAAAAAAATTTAAATTGAAAATTCAGTTATTTAATGTTTTGTTAAATTAATTAAGAACTTTTTTTTTCAAAAAATTGTTTGTTGGGTCTTATATATTTGCATATTGGTTTCTATATCTGTTTACTATCTACAATTGTCATTTGTTACATGATATTTGTTGTTGTTGTTGTAGTTTTTTATTTTTGTTACTTTGTTTACTAGTGTAAATGACAATTGTTTACACACCTGTTTCTTGTATACATTTTATTATAAAGTAAAGTACCTATTTGTATTGGTTGTTGATAAGTTTTGTTTAAAGTTTTAAAAAAGAAATTTCTATTAAATTGTTTCGGAAAATGGAGATGGAGTAAGAAGTTTTAAAAATATGTAGTAAAATTAATTTTCACTAAAATTCACTAATTTACTATTATGAAATTATTATCTTGCTTATGCTGTACTACTATACAAGCCAAGATTGCTGCTCTGACATGCTTTAACAAAAAACAAGATTTTTAAAAAGGACGATCTTACCACTTTTAAAGCCAATAATGTTTTTTAAATTAAACTGTTATAAATTAACAGTTAAATTAGTATGCCTTTTTTTAATTTTTATCCAAAGTAAACTGTTATAAATACATAAATATATACGATCTTAAATAGTGTTAAAGTGTACACATTAAAAGTAGCATATAGTACATAAAAAATAATTTGATTGCTGCATAAATTTTATGTCGAGAGAGACATGGTTGCTTTTACATAAGTAATAATTATTACTGTTATAAAAGTCTATTTAAACATTTAGTTTCAAAGTGCATTATTGCAACCTAATTATGCTGCTATAAAAATCTTGACTGCTGCTCTCTGCGTAAACTATTTATCGTGTTATAAGTTCCAGGATTGCTATATTAGGTAAATAAAATACGGTTCACAATGTGTGTTTAAACATTTCATTTTATACTTAAACTAAAAGAAGCCACAACTGCTCCCTACAATTGCAGCTTAAATAAGATTAAATATGTAGATCGTTTTATAACATAAATAAAAATCTGAAGTTATAACATTTGACTAAAAATAGCCATAATTAATTTAATTTTTCTAAAATTTTACTAGAAAAGAGTAAAGATTGTCATAGAATGTATTAGGAAAAACTTTGTATATTTGTAGGAAACAAATGTTATTATACATAGATGCTGTCATAGACAGTCAGCTTAATTTTGAATCCCATATTGCATTTGTTTAACGTAAGGTTTTCTTTATTTCGCCAAGAATTTATTCGGCTAATAATTACTTACCTTTATGGGTTAAATTCCGGTTAGCTAATGCGTTATTAATGCCACACATTTTATATGGTCTGGAGGTTATATCTGGGACTACATGTTTTAATTTAGATAAACTGAAACGTGTTGTTAATTTATCATATTTCTGAGTTTGTAGTTAGATTTCCTGGCTGTCCATTTTTTTGAATTTATCAAATTTGGCAATCTTTTCTTCTTTTATAGGACATTTGAGAACGATATTGTAAGTGTAACCGTTATTGTTTCTATCGTTCGGCTAGGAATAAGCAAATACTCATACCTAGAATCCTATGTTCTACATTTGGTAGATGTTTTGCTGTAAGAATTGCTCGTTGGTAGAATTGCCTACCTTATGAACTAAGGATATTCTCGCAATCTTATAACGCTTCTCCTCTGAAACTGTTAAACTACATTGTTGTTTATCGTTTGTAGATTCTTTTATGTTATGGAGTTGTTTCTAATGCGATCGGACTTTTTTTTTTTACTTTGAATTTTTTATTCTATATATTGCATTAATTTAATTTGTCGGCTGGGGCGCCAAATATTGATATTAATTTATTATTTTTTAAATTTATTATATTTATAATGTAATTATAACTCAGGTTTAATATGCTATGTAGCATATATTTTGGCCTGGATAGCTTTAATATTACTATAGTAACTAATAAAAAAAACAATGTGATAGTCTTACCCTAGCAAAACTTCCACTACACTTTAGCAATTTAATCTGTTGTTTTAACACGGTGATTATTATTTACTCTTATATAAGTACATGTTAATCTGTGCAATAGTTACAGAACATATTGAAATCGTTTTACAAAATTTTTCGACAGAAATCTCTTCTTAGCTTGCACAAAGGATTAATGATAGTAATTAATCAAATACTGAACCACTGAACCAAAAATCTGCATTCATAAGTTTCTTCCAAAAACACTGGTTGACAAAAAAATCCTTCCCCAAAGACAAATAGTTTGTGCTAAACGCTAATCACATCTCAGATTCCATTCCATCAAGTCTGGTTTTTTTTAGTAGTCTAATATAAGTGATATACCAAAAAAATGCAGCCTAAAAATCTCCAAGTCAACCATTTTTATTTTAATGATTTTTTTTATTAATTCAAAATTATTTCAAAAGAAAACTTTTTCGCGTAAAATTTTTATTCATTTTTTACTAAAACTTCTTTAGTAATTGAAATATTTAAAAATGTTTCAGTTTGTCATATATTGTCAAAACAAAACGCTACAATATAAAAAATCGCCAAAATGAAAAAAAAATTATGACTAATAAAATTTGATAATATGGAAAAAAATCGTAAAAAAAGGAAGTGAAAGTCCATACCTTTTTTTCGACCATATAATAAAATAAAAAATAAATTCACCATATTTTTCCCTTTTTGCGATTTTTTTTTTTTTTTTAATTTAGCGTTTTTTCTAATTTTCGATATTTTATTTTAATTTCTTTTTCGTTTTGACTTTTTTAATTTTGGAAATTTTATTCAGTTTTGACGATTTTTTCGTTGCAGCGTTTTATTTTTCGACTTTTCTCTTTTTCTATGTAATATTTTCATTACATTTTTTCTTAGCAAAAAAGGAACTGAAGAAGTTCTATTTTTAAACCAAGTTTGTTATGTTCTTCTTTAAAATTATTAAAAATTTAATTTGTTTTTAATTTTTTTTTTAATAATTATTAGAAATTTCCAAAAAAAGCTTTAAATATGCACTTTGTTCTACTTTTAAAGTAATGAAACTATTATTTTTTGGATACAACTCTTATCAATTTTATTTTTATTTTTTTATTGTTATACAACTCCCTCAATATCAATCTCAAGATAGACATGACAATTAAAAAAAAAGATATTAGTAATTTGAGCTGCTTTTCAGTTTTGACCTATAACTTCTAAAATATTAAATGGAATCTAATAACATTTATGTTCTGTATAAATAACTATGGCAAAACACCATTCTATTGGTATAAATATTTTTAAAAAATAATATATACTGGTATCATAAGGATATATGGAAGAACTAAACTGTAAACCCTCCACTAAGAGATTACTATTAAGAAAACTATGCCTTTAAGCACAAAAACTGACCCCAATATAAAATTAAATAAATCTCTAAACTACCATCTACTTCTTATTTTCCTCCTACATCCACATACCCATCTCTAAACAAATATTAACACAAATAAACTCATTTAAACTCACACTACTTAGAAATAAAACACTATCCTATTAACTGGAAATGATTATTATGGGAAACTAGGAATGACAAAAAAAAATCAAAGAAAATAACAAAAATATATACTTCTACAAAATAGTTGAAAATAAACTAAATTATATATAAAAAAAGAGCATTTTACATGTAAACTAATAGTAAAAGCTAAAAGATCAATAAATTTTTTAGATTATATAGCACAGAATCTATGTTCTTAAAATGTATAAAAAAAATTGTGATATGATATTCTAACTTAAATGTCTATGTAACATATTGACTTGACTTATCTAAAATTAAAATATACATTTGCAATCGTTTACTCATCTACACTTCTATGCTCTCGTATAACTATGTATTAGATTTGCACATAGATTTGTTATGGTATTTTCACAAAAAGTCTGTAAGTTGTTAGATAGTGTATGTTAACTTCTACTGCACTAATACTAGTTACTGCCAAAGATATCTATAGATAGTTTTAAGTATGAGTATCCTGTCATAACTAGTTTTAGTTTAGCTACATAAATATCTCATAAATGTTACTACTTCTTGTGCATTTATCAGATCTAAAAGATACAACGTAATCAACAATTTCTTATTTGTTGTGTGTATTGGTATTTTAAAACAGAGACAGTATAAGGTTAGAATATAGTTTTTAGGAAGGAAATTAATAAAGTAAAGAAAATGTATTTGGAAACATAACGCAAATTTAAATAAAAATAATATTTTTACAAAAAAGTTTTGTCTTTTAAATGACACACAGAATATCCAAAGGATATTATCCATTCCTCAATTGTGTTCCTAAAAATTCTGATATTATTATAACCTTTTTTTAAAGACGCCTGTTTGACAAAAATATATCTTTCTTTTGCCTTTTTCCTCAACATAAATTTTTTGAACTACAGATTAAATTGTACTTGACTATGATAGCAAATGAAATTTTTTGCTATTAAAAGCAATACCAAGAGAAGAACATTAAACTACATAGACACAATAACTATGTATGTAGTTCTGATAATTTCTAGCTTAAAGGTATACAAGTGTATAAATATCAAATATTCACATACATATATACATCACATATATATTACACATACCCATCAATACATACCTAATAATACATACTAATACTCATACTACCCACTTACTTATTCCAGCACATAAAATTGTATTGATGTTCTTTTTTTAAATGATTTTTTCTTATTTCATTTGCCATGTCTTGTTTTCTATAAATCTGTTATATGTTTTAGTTTATTTTTTTTAACTTTTTTTTTTTGGTTGCCAGCGCATTAAGCTTTTACTACTTTTGCCGTTGGCTCATGTTACCTGAACCTTTAGAAGGAACTGGCAGAACAAAAAACTACATAAAGATATAATTTTTTCTTCCTGGGTTATCTTTTTATACCCTACACCACTATAAGAGGTTGGTATGTGTTTGTGCAAATGTTAATGTAACGCGTAAAAAAGTTATCCTACATATACTTCATAATATACCTATAGACTCAGAATTTTTAAATCGATTTGATGATGTCCTTCCGTCTGGTTGGCAGGCTGTGCAAGACAATTTTGTCTACAGGTCGCACTTTTGACTACAATTCAATGAAATTTGAAGAGACTTTGAGACTTTTATACTACAAGGATGAAAACTATTGAAATTTGTTCTGATCTGATTACTCAGATTATTTCACCAAGCATCGTACAAATCTCCCCATAAATATAATTTCAACTGTAAAAACTGCCTTAAAAATAGCACCACTTAAAATTTAATAAAGAAAAACTATTTAAGAGTACACTGAAAAAAGTATTTTTAATGAATGCGGTTCTTTTTTCCAAGAATTTATTATATTAATGTACGAATTCATTAGTTTCAATGAAAAAATTCATTAAAATTCAATGAAAAAATTAACGCTATTATGAACATTACATTGAAACCAGTA
>MINK01173653.1:0-18265 GCA_001735545.1 Phormia regina
TTTTTACTTTTTTCTGTGTATTCTTATTATTATTTTTAGAATAATAACTGAATATAACTAAAAAAAAACTTACGCTTCTACACTCTAATGCAACGGTTCTCAAATGGGGGTCCGCGATCCACAAGGGGTCCGTAAAAACTTTTCTGGGGGGTCGCGAAGATATATTGAAAAAATTTCCTTATAAAAATATTATATAGAAAGTTTAAATAAAATGCCAATTAATGCTTGAATTAATTTAAAAATGGGAAGACTTGTTTATTACAGTGCCGGAAAATATAATTTTTTAAACCAAAAAAGCAGTTAAAAAACAAACAAATAAATTGACTGAAATATTATCTACTTCTTAATTTTTAATTTAATTTTTATTCAGACATATATATATATATTTCTATATTTAAATTTTTGACAAATCTTAAAATTGAATATTATCATCTTAATTTTATGTTTTTGAAATTAATAATTATCATTGATTGAAAATTTTCTAATACTAAAGACAATAATTATAAAATAAATAAATTGATTTTTTATTAAAATCTATATTGGCGCTCTTGCCTTCAAACCTGGATTAATATTTTCCATAAACAAATGAAAATATAAAGTAAAAATCCATAGAATCCTTTTCTGCACATCGCATTATATAATCTGAAATTCAAACTATTCATTTTATTAGAATACATTTTCTCTAAGATTTTTGCGAGTTTAAGGCTGTAACATTTTAAAGCAAATTATCTAATACTTTTTGTAAAAATCTCTAAAAGAGCAATGGTCTTATTGAGGAATATAAGAAAATTTAGGAAACAAAATTTTCAGTATAGTGTTCACACATACTTATTTAGAAGAATTCAAGATTCAAATATTCATACTAATGACAAGAATTATAAAATAAATAAATTGATTTTTTATTAAAAGCTATAGTTTATTAGAATTATTTTATACTGTAAATAGAAATCTGTGAAGATACATTTTAGGAAATTATAAAATTTTTAGATGCTTACAAAGAAAATTTTAATTAAATTTTAATATATGAAAAAATCTGGACTAAGAATTTGAAAAATTTCAAAAGAAAATAATTCGAAAACAATAATATTTATAAAGAAAAAAATTGTATATGTCAAAAGTAGTTCACTTTAAGACTCTTAGCTCCAACTCAGAGGGGCTATTGGGTGCCGCTTCCAAACATATCATTATACACACCTCTGCCTACTACACCTATTATATCAAATTTAAATTTTATCATTAATTTTTTACCTTTACATTAAATTTTATCTGACTTAGAGAACTACTTATTATTTTTATTATTACTATTATTATTATTATTATTATTATTATTATTATTATTATTATTATTATTATTATTATTATTATTAAAAACATATTTAAAAAAAAATATTGTTTGATTTATACATTTTTATTTTATTTCTACAAAGTATTCACTTCACATTGACATATTGGATGTCAGTGTGTACACACCTCTGTCAATGTTTACACACCTCTGTGTACACACCTGCCTGCCTGCTACACCTATTATATCAAATTTAAATTTTATCGTTAATTTTTTATCTTTACATTAAATTTTATCTGACTTAGAGAACTACTTATTATTTTTATTATTATTATTATTATTATTATTATTATTATTATTATTAAAAACATATTTTTAAAAAATATTGTTTGATTTATACATTTTTTATTTTATTTCTACAAAGTATTCACTTCACATTGACATATTGGATGTCAAGAACTTCTTTAATATCTTTAATTTCACATATCACGATACTATTATTAGTCAAATTCCTTCTTATTAATGATAAAGTAGGATCAGAAGACAACCAAAGGTAATTTGAAAACAACTGCAAATGCAAGCTCTGATTCATCAACTGTTGCAAAACTAAAGACGAACATTTTAGTCGATATTGATAGAAAGTGTCTATCAATACTCTGATTGTTTTCTATACCAACCAACAAATCGTATCTTACCAGAAGAGGAACTAAACCGAGTAAAAAGCTTTTGTGTTTCACAAATTTTAAATAGTCAAGACCGTTTACCTTCTTCAACCTCAAGTCAAATTTCTGCTACCCATGCTCAAAGTGACTTTGAATTATTTTTATCGGGAATCATAAATAACACAAGCCTTACTCTAGAAGAAAGCGTTACTGATGAAGTAAATTGATATTCCTATATTGTAATATTGATGTACATTTCAATGTTTTGCAATGGTGTGATCATTACATTACAGAATACCTTTGATTGTCGAAGCTTGCAAAAAAAATTTTTGAGTACTCCTGCCAGTAGTGCTGAGTCCGAAAGAGTTTTTTCAATGGCGGGCAAAATTATTACCAAAAAGTGAAATCAATTGCGTTCTAAGTCAGTAAATACATAATATATTATTTTTAAATTATCTTCATAAATTGTAACACGCAGAACGTCACAGTATTGAAAATAAGAACTAAGCTTTTATCTGTCCCATTGTGTACATAATGCATTATGCTATTTGTTAACTATGATTCCGTGAATTTTTTTATTTAATTTAAATCTAATGACTTTTTTAATTATATGTTTAAGTTTTATTAATTGCAAATTGAGACAAATTAAGAAATGCTCTTGCATTATTTATTTTACAACGTTGTGGTATAAAATATTGTTTTTCATTAAATGTTTGTGGCTTGGTAGAATTGGGTATCCTTTATCAAGTAATTCCTTCCTTAATTTTACATATTTTTTTTTTTTTTTGCTTCTTCAGAAAACTCAGGCGTATGCATTTTATTATTCCCTTCAAATGATTTGGTGATTCATAAAGAAGGATATCTATTTGTGTAACTTTCACTAGCTATTTATTTCTAAAAAGAATCTTTGACTTCAGTCTCAGAATGTATTAGTAGAATTTTCAGTAATCTATTTTTTATACTTCTCTCCCAAATCTGCATACCATTTAAGTAAGCGCGGTTTTAACTTCTATATTGCTATCTAAATTATTTACAGTTTTCATCTGTATCAATTGAAATAGTGTTTCAACACATTCAGGTGTAATGTTAGTATGAATTTCTTTAAGGACGCATCTGAGAACTATATATTAGTATTATTATCATAGTGGTTAAAATATAAATGTTACAAATAATGCAAATTTGTGGTTTATATAATGGAAAAATGTTCGTAGGTATCTCAGATATCTAAGAAAAAATACGAATATGGAGATTTTAAAATTATAAATAAAGTAAAAGTTGAAGGACTTCAAAATTAAAAAAATGTATTTTTAAATAAAATTAATATTTAAACTTTAATAAAATTAGTGGTAATCCTGCGTCACATTTGTGGCAATTGCAGCAATTAACAGGTCCCTCAGTATCAGAATCAAAGATCCAATTGAAACCAATTGACACAAACACTCTCACTATTTAACAGATCGGAGTGAATTTATAAGTGTGCAATAAGCAACTCGCGAAATAACAATTAGTGTCTGACGAAGCAAGGTTGAGTGGTAAAGTTGAAGGCAATAAAACTACATTACGTTAGATGAGCAATGGGTTCAATTCGGATTGCCGCAATCGACGTTAACGAAAAATTATAAAATATTAAAATAAACATAAATTTTATAAAAATCATTTATTAAAAAATGTTAAAAATTACCGATTTTGTATCACATTTTTATTACATAATTTGAGACTAAACCTGCTCTTTTGGACCAGTCCTGTGACCTATCCCAAGGGTCTAATTAGCCACCTCCAATAAAAACCGCATGTAAAATTGACAGGTTCTTCTCATATAAAGTTCCGGAACTGAGCCCTGAGGACCTGTGGCATGACTGGTTTTGAAGCTGTTCTCTTTAATCAAGGGATTTTATTGAAATTTATGTATAAACTTGTCCGAAAATCAGAGAATGGAAAAATTCCCAACTTTTTACATGAAACATGTTAAAAAAAATTGAAATTTTTATTGAAATGGTCACCTCGTTGTTATAGGGGCGTCTTTTTTATCTTACATATAGAGTCATAAAATTAAAATATTTTTTTTTTTGTTTCTTACAAAATTTTAATATATCTTGTGGGCAGAAATTTAGGGGCAATATTAAGCCCGCCAAGTTAAAAAGGACTAATAGATTTCGATCTGAAAATATAAACTATTTTTTGTATATGTTTGCAAGGACTGTCTATGAATAAATTTTAATTTGTGCTATATTATAAATGACTCTTTGGCGATTTTCAAGAACAATACATACACCAGATGACGTTTTAGAACCACTGTCCATCGGTTTGGTGAACTTGCAAAAGTTCTGTATACTGCAAGAGTAATATTCTGATTTAGCATCCAAATTTAAAGAAAAGTGAAGCAAATTAAAGTAATGCAGTAAGAATATGCATTCATGAATATATAAACTTTACAAAAAGAACAATTTACGCCCCATATTTCAGTGACATTGAAATAGTTAAGAAGTAGTGAACAGTCATAAATTCAAAAATATATCACTCTTATAGTAGTAGCTTTACTTGCCTTTTATGTGTATCATTTGCCAGAAAAAAATAAAAATATTGTTGTAAAAAAAACATGTATACAAAACAAAACATTGTAAAAATCCGGTATCATGTGAAACATGCTTAATGATCTGGTGGTAGATGGGGCAAAAAAAAAAAAATAATACGTGTGCAAAAATTGGGAAATCACACATAAACCGATCCTTTGTCCTAAAAATGGTCTTATAAATTGTTTTGTTGATTGCGCTGTAACTATTGCGAAAAAAAAACTTTGGGAAAAAAAAAACTATGAAAGCATTTTTATTAAAAATCAAATAAATAGTTTGCTAAAAGAGATTTATGAGACATAGTATCACCTATTAAACAGTCACATGATGTAATTATAAGTAATATGTTTGCATAAATATGTTTGCCGAATGATAATACTGTCAACTGTTCTATTATAATTTAGGTCCTGTTAGAATTATAAGTTGTATCTTGATAATTTGTGCTTAAACGGATGTTGCATAACTAGTCTGATTCAACTTACAGGAGCAATAAATCGTGTTTTTTTTAAGAAACAAACTAATGTCATCTATACAGACTTCAGTAAGCTTTTTTCACTTCTAATAAGGAAACTACAATTGATGGAATTTACTTATTTAAATAATAACTGATTGAATTCATATTTATCTGACTAAACACAAACTGTTTGAAACATGTTTTCCAAAAGTATAAAATGTCATAAAACTAGAATTTTTTCGCTACATTCGGCATTGCTTTTATATAGGTCAGTTGAAAAAAAGTCAAATTAATTTAATTGATTTTATTCGTTTTTTAGATTTAAGTTTTTAGTTTGGTGTAAATGGTATATAGAAGTTTCAAATTTGTTTTCAAATTATAGATTTGAAACAGCTTCAAAACAATATATAGGACCTATTTATGAAAATCACTCCAATCCAATCGTTCACAGTTTGTCTTATACAAGAAATACCTATAAACATCAAATGTTTGAAAAGAAATATTGTATGCATTTTAGTGATTGTAGAATATAGTTATAACAATGTAATAATATAAAAAAATCATCAAAATCATCAAGAAATGCCGTAATGGTCTGGCCAAACCATATTTGTTATGAATGTAACAATTAAACATCTGTATGACGAAGGGTTAAATTCTTCGACGTACTTCCCGTATCTTCATTACTTTAATGGGGAAGTTTTTTTAAATCAAATTATGCCGATGCAGATTTATTTATCAATGTATAAATTCTGAAGCCGCAAAAATATAAAAAATAGTTCGTTGAAAAATACTACATATAAATAAACGAGAAAAGAAGGTATAGTCGGTCACGCCCGACCATATGATACCCTACACCATTGCCTATGTATACCAAAATTCGGGATGGATTTTTGGTGATTTCCGATATTGGAACTTATATGGGAGCTATGGTCAATTATGGATTGATCTTCATGAAATTTTGCACTGTCATTTATACGTTTATAAATATTATATGTGTCGAACAATAAATTAATATTGACATTTTTGTGGGATTTATGCATGTTAAAGTGATTTTCGAAAGAGGGGTTCATATGGGAGCAATGGTAAATTATGGACCGATCTTCATGAAATTTGACATTTATGCTGACATAAAACTTATTTGTGTCGAATTTCATTAAAATATTTCAATTTTTAAAGTATTTCTGAGTGTTAAAACTCTATTCCAGGAGAACATTTGTATGGGGGGTAGATGAAATAATGGGCTGATCGTGACCAATAGGCTTCGTTTATGTGCTAAAGTCATATGTACCAAATTCCATCAAATTGTCTCCAAAATTGCCACCTGTACTTTGCTCACAAGCTTTACATGGACAGTATGCTAGCCGTCCAGCCAACCAGACGGACGGACATGATTAAATCGATTCAAAAAGTGATTCTGAGTCGAACGGTATACTTTAAGGTGGGTGTAGGAAGATTTTTTCTCTGCGTTACAATATTTGCACAAACACATAATATCCCAACCACCTATGGTGGTGTAGGGTATAAAAATAATATAGAAGAAACAATCATCACAATACAGTGCGGCAGAATCGAAAATTTTTGTACATAAATCTGTAACTTGTGATCGGCTGATTGGATTTATTTGGTATATATGTTTATTGGAATGTGGTATGTACTTGGCTGTGAAGTATACAATGTTAAGTTTGGGAGAAATGTTTGTTTCTGGTTCGACTTAAAATATTTTATATACTATTGTATATCAGTAACATAGCCTATTGACCTACTTAAAATATAGGGGAATTCTGAAAAATGGGGACTTCATAGTTTTTTTTTTGGGAGGGAGGAGGCGGTTAACTGTGAGATTCCTTTTTTTTAATTTCTCTTTACCTTTATAAAGATTTTATTACAGATAAAATATTTATAGTTTGTAAAAAAATTTCAATGGTTTTGTAAGGGTTAATTGAGAAATTCTCGATTTTTCTCACTTTAAAGACTTCTAGTGGCTATGTGTGAAATGTTAGAGACTTGACTAGTACTAAATTTTTATAACCCCATGCCTTGGCTATAAAAATCATTAACTGAGAACTCACACTCATAATCTAGAAACTCCTCATGAAAGCAAATTTTATTTGGTTCTTATTGGGTTAAAAATGTGACGCAATGGAAATTTTCATTTGGTTTTCTACACTGTATCAAGTCCAAGGCAATATAATTTTCCACAATTATTCGGGATATTTATTCCTTTTCCGATTTTTTGATTGTTATAAATTGATCCAAGTGGAAAGAAATATGGAGAAAAAAGTTGCACCTCATTATTAATTTATATAGATTACGTTAAGTATTTAATAAAAAGATTTATTTTTTACATTGTCTTAAACATATGATAAAATTAATTAATAGTAAAATTTCGCTGTCAAAGAAATATTGTAAACATCTTTTAAATACACAAATTATATTGATAAAAACAGAACAAAGAAAAAACACAACTTACAGATCTATTCCGCTGATGGGTCCTCAAAGCCGACCTTTGCCGCGTTAAAGAAGCGTGTCGTACCTATAAATTTGTATATTATAATAAAAAATAAAATAAAAAAAGTAGGGAAGAAATTGTTTTAAAAATTTTATTATTCGTCAAGAAAAAATAACACTAGTATATGGTTATAATAAAAAGAAATTATAGTGAGAATCTTATTAAACATATTTTTACCTTCATATAAAACTAGGTGTAAAAAAATATTTTTTTTGAGTATATATATATAGATATATACCCGCACAGGATATAATGTAATATTCAACATATACTAATATTCTTTGTGAAAATTATATAAATAATTTAATTGCATTACAATTATATTTTAACAGCCGTATTCACAAAAAACTTAACAAAGCTTTAGTAAATACTTTTAAGCAAAATTCCTTAAAGTTATATTCAAAAACAATGTTTTGCTTATTAAACCTTTGGTAAGCCACATTTAACTTTATGTGGCTTACCAAAGCTCTTTTATGCTTATATCCGTTACATTTATTCGTAAATTTTTTACAAAAATGCCATATTTTTAAATGTCCGGATGTTGAAATTTATTGCAAAATTAAAAATGTGTCAGTATAATAATTTAAAAACGTATTACGTGAATTACGAAATATGATAGTTATTTCTGTAATTATTTTTATGATAGTTATTTCTGTAATATTAAAAGCATTCATTCATAAAATATTAAGTTAATGGACGCGTTCATAAATAAAATAAATAATAACAATGAACAGTACATTGATAGTTTTGTCCCAATGAAAAACACATTGAAAATAATTGCTTTGTATTTTGGGTTTTAATTTTATATTAAATTAAATGATATATTTGTACTACATTGACACAATGTAATCAAAAATAAAGTATTATATTCTTAATATAGATGCCATAAATATAACACAAGCATATCATTATGATCACCAGTTGTAGTCTTGATCAGTCTGTAATATAATTTTATAAAGAATAAAGTTGAAATATTTTATAAACTTATGAACACTTACGAATATACTCCTCTTGGTTTTTTAATTCACGATATTTTTTAAATTCTACGAACTGCTCTGCTTCTTAATTGTTTTATCTACACAAATATAAGTTAAATATATTATTTTAAAAAGTATTTAAAACCATTAGACATTATTATACTATAATTTTTACATTAATTTAATAAATTCTTGGGAAGAAAATGACTCACCTCCACAATATTGTTTAATTTTCGTTAATAAATTGAACGTATTGAAAAATGAAGATTTTGCTCCCACATTCAATTTAAAAATTAAAAATTTCGCAAATGTTTTTTTTTTTTTTTTCATTTGCATAGTTGTATCTAGGTTTAAACAATTTAGTTTAATTAAAAACGTAACACCATACGAACGAAAGCTTAGGAAATACAACAAATGATTGTTTTTGTTGTAAAATACAGAGAATGTGTCTTTGCTAAGCGTTTATAATTTAACCTTCGAGGTGGTCAACTTTGGGCAATTGTAATCCAATTATCCACTCCAGCCAACAATATTCTGAAAAATTAATTCTTTCTAATGGTTAATGTTTTAGATATTTTTTAGGAATTCTTAAAATATCAATTCACATTTTTAAGTGTTACCATTTCTTTACTTATAAGCAATTGCACAGTAGAGCCAAATGCAAAATAAACCGATTTACATAAAACTTGGAACATTGAGAAGGAGTTAGGCTTTCAAAATATCATTTGTTGGAGTCTTTAGTTGAAGCACGGACGGCGCTACAGCGAGTCAAATTTGATAACCTCGAGGGTAAAAAACATATTGGGGCTTGTAACTTTTACAAATATAAACCGATTTTAAAATTATCTTATATTCTTCTAAGCAAGGCAAAAAAAAAAAACATGCTTACTATACTAAATTATCATCTATGTCAAAGATATTTGACATCAAAAATCATATTTCTCATTTTTGGGCAATTTTGCCCCCAAAACTTTTAAAATTTTTTTTTTAAAAAACACGTCAAAATTCCTATAATTTTTTACATTATGTTGACAAAAATTTTAGATATCTCAATTCGATAACAAGAAAAAAATTTAAAAGTCAAAATTTCGAAACAAATCTCAAAAATTGTAATTTTTGCCAAAAAGAACATTTATATATTTAATTTTTTTTAAAATTTTGTTAAAAATGTTCAATATTTTTAGTCATCACATTTTCAATAAAAAAATGTTGACTTAAAAAATATATAGTAAAATTCTAAATATTTAATTTTTTCGATTCCCTATCTAAGGCTTTATAACATATATAAAAATCATTCAAATATCAATAACCGTTTCAAAAATTTTTATAGTGAAATATTTGTAATATTACTATACTTGATTTTGAACTATTTTCCACTAAATGAATGAACAAAAAATAATTATTAAAATTATATTTTCTTAAAAAGAAGAAAAAAAAACAGTGCCATGGAACCAGAAAATAATTTATATTTTAATAAAATAAAAAAAGAAATATTTATTACTTTTCATAAAATTATATTTCGATAGACAATTTTATCAACAAATTTAGTGATTTTTTTAATTTGATCTTTGATTTCAGGGGTAAGAGGGTACAGTTTTTTTACTATAATTATCTATACTTTCATTAGTTGAATATCTAAGACCCAAATAGGTTTGTAAATGTTGAGAGAAAATGAAATTCGACTAATTGGTAAATCTACAAACAATTATCAATGAGTTTTGTGGGTATCTAAATCAGTATTCTGCTGATACCCCTGAAACAAAAAAATGACAACGAAATTTCGCACGAAAAGTTCGAGGGTCAATATGAACTTGTAAACAAAAAAATGGGCGTGGTCCGCCTCCCATATAAAGTGAAACGTCAAACATTTTTTGCAAATAGCTTAAAGACGAATGTAACCTCAAAAACAAAAAATGGGGTATCCATTGCGGCTTCATTTCAAAGTTTTTAATATATAATATATATCAAAAAAGCATGTACGACAACAAAATTTTGTACGAATAATTTGAGGATCGATATAAACTTAGACACATAAAATGGACGTGGTTCGCCCACTTTACCGCGCATCTCCAATATTAGATGAAACGTTAAAACAATTTTGTACAAATAGCCCAAAGACCTATGGAAATTCGAAAACATAAAATGGAAGTGGTCCGCCCACTTTACGCCCACCTGCCATATTAGGTGGAATTTCAACAAAATTTTATTAAAATAGTTCAGGGACCAATCTAATCTCAACAACAAAAAATGAGCGTGCTTCCAATATAGAAAAAATACTCTGTTGATATCTCTTAAGCAAAAGCATATACCATAATGAAATTTTGTACGGTTTGTTCGAGTGTCGATATAAACTCAGAAACAAAAATTTGGCATGGTCTGCTTACTTTACTGCCTATCTCCCATATTAGGTGAAACGTCAAAACAAGGAGTAACGTAAACTCGAAAACATAGAAAAAAATACTAGAACGCAAGCTGTCCGTTGTAGCTTCATTTCACAGTTCTTTGCTGATATTTCTTAAACAAAAGCTTATACGATACGAACCTCCCATATAAGGTGAAATGTTAATGAAAATGATATAAATAGTTCAAATATCAATGTAAACTCGAAAACAAACAATGTCCTTGATCCGCCCACAAATACTAGGAACACCTGTTCATAGTTCTCTGCTGATATCTCTTAAACAAAAGCACGGATAGTTCGTGGATCGATGTGAAATTGGAAATTAAACTGGGGATGGTCCGCCTATTTTACCGCCTACCTTCAACATTAGCTTAAATGTCAACGAAATTTTGTTCATATAGTTCAAGGACCGATGTAAACTTGGGTGTGGTCCTCCCACTTTAACGCACACAGCCCCCTCCCGTATGGACAATGTATAGTTTGCCCGTTGTATATTTATTTCACAGTTATCTGCTGATATTTCTTAAACAAAAGCATATACGATTTTCATTTCATAGTTTTCTGTTGATATCTATTAGCTAAACGTATGTACGAAAACGAAAATTTGTGCGAATAGTTTGAGGGTCGATGTAAACTTGGGAACCAAAAAACCCACTTTACGCCCCATATAACATATAATGTAAAATTTTAAAACAGTAATGGTGGGTATAATAGATTCGACCGAGCCGAATATAACATTCGCACTTGTTATTTATAAACTATGAGCCATAAAACAAATTTTCAATAGAAAATAGTGATATAAAATTAAATTTTAAACAAGTTTCGAAAACGATTATTAAATTTAAATTTGTTAAAAGTCTACTCACGAAAGCATATTGAATTGTTTGCATTTGTATATAAACTTTCGGAAGCCACATGTATATGCCATTACAGCAGAAATATACTTGAGCCTTCTTCCTTTCTTAAAAAATGTTCTCATTATAACAATAAAAAAACGGAATGGTATCAAAGATATTGTTAGTGTCTGCACTGAAAAAAGCTAAACTATCAAATTGCCTGGAACTCCGTAGATTTTAATAAAAAAAGTAATATAGAATAGAATAAACTATGATGAATTTTTAGAAATTTGAATGTTCAGAGAATAAAAAGGAGAGTAAAAAGGTTTAAAATCGGTAATCTAACATAAACTAATAGAGATACAAAAAAAGTTGAATAATTATCGTTGTTCATTTAAAAAACAATCGGATAAGTATTTGATAGTTTTAGGGAGAAAAAGGGTAAACTGTAATTTGGTACTTATTTAGAACTCTATATATGTTTTGATCCAGTAAGCATAGAAATGAAATGGGCATTCAAAAATTGTTTTACTACTTTTGGGAAAATCGAAAGTTTAAAGGGTAAATATCCTACTTGATGTTGCTATTTTCTTTATACTGACATATACATGTCAGTACATGTACATGTAGCCCTAAAAAACAAAAATTTAGAGATATTCAAATTCATAGCTCCAATGAAAAGATTCATTAAAATTAAATTAAAAAAAATAAAAAATAACGCTATTATGAATATTACATTGAAACAAATACTTAAATTTATTTCTTAATAATATAAGTTAATTAGTTGATTGATTTAATGTATTAGTACATTGAATTCGTTTATTCAATGTAGTAATACATTGTTTTATTTAAGAAGAATTAGACAATGAACAAAATTTTTGAATCAATGAAATATTTCATTAAGATATGTTAAAATAAATGCTTCTAACGGGAAATGAAATGAAAAACAAAACAGTTTGTTTTTTACTTATAACAAGATAACTGACGCCTTTTAAACATAAAAAAAAAAAACCCAAAGAATTCAATGTTTTGAGTTAGAATAAACACTTTCCAAAAAAAAGTTATATTAACTAAGTTATTAAGCACAAGTTCAAGCAGCACAATTACATTTAAATAGGAATTTGAAATTTTTCCTTCTTAATATGTAAGTATATAATGTTAAATGGTTTTAAACAGTTTTTAAAATTATATATTTAACTTATATTTGTGTATATAAAACATTTAAGTCGCAGAGCAGTCCGCAGAGAGTTTCGAGGATTACATTCGTAAGTATTCATAAATAAATAAAATATTTCAACTTTATTCTTTATAAAATTATATTACAGACTCATCTAGATTACAGCTGGTGATCTTAATGATATGCTTGTTTTATGTTTACGGCAGTCAATATAGTACAATTAATTAATTTAATATAAAAACCAAAAATACAGAACAATTATTTTCAATGTACTGTTTCATTGGGAGAAACATTAAATAAATAATCACACAAATCTTGAAAATTACTTATTATCAACAGTTCTTACTGAAATGAAATGGAACAAAATTATAAAATTCTTATCTATTTTTTTAAAGAAAAATAACGAAAATTTGTTTTGTATAATGTACTAAAATTACGGTTTAAGAAGTAAAATTTTTGCGAAAATTGTTTTAAATTATTTTTTCTATAATAGGCTTTAAATTTTGAGTTTTTTTGATACCCATTTCAAGACTAAACTCAATACACTTTTTTGAACGAAATGGTCTAGACATTCCATCGCTGGTAGGGAACTGAAGATCAATTTAAAAATTTTTTTAAAATATTTTTTTGAAAATTAAAGTAATAAATTACTTAAGACCCCATTTCGATGCATATGGTAACTAATTGCCTCTAATGACATTACCGTAATAAAATAATAACTTAAGTTGCTAATTTGGTGATAGTAAAGAGTTTGTTGATTTTAGAATTTTGTATTCTTTATATTTAAATGATATTATATCACTATTCACAACACAATACATCTTGAAGAGTTCTAAACAATACTTAGGAACTCGTGGACCTTTTTATTTATTCAGTAATTTTGTAACCTTCCATATTTTAGGACTCCTTTTTTGTGCACTTCAATGTGGTAACATTTTTTCGAGAGCATTCCTTTTAATAATAGAGTTTTAACTCATTATTTAGCAATGCAAGTTTTTGCTGGGATTCTATTAAATTATAGGACCATTCATATTAAAATTAAAGTTTAATACGGGCTTGTATCAAACATATTTTGTTTGAAATAACTCATCTTCGCACCATAAACATAAACGATAGGCCCTAATTATCTCCTTCTAACGAGATCCAAGAATGAAAAATGAAATCCATCGAAATTCATCACAACTGATCGATTTAAAACTGGATTTACTTTTTAAATCAATCGAATTTCATCAGATACTAATATACATAATACACTAAAATTTAGATTTTGAGCATTATTATCATGACAAAATAATATTATATTCCGCTGCGGTTGATTTCTGACTGTTTCGAAGAACATAATATTGTTGGTATAATGCCCAAAAGATGATCTCTGCGGGCGGTTTCTCAGCTTAGCATTACCTTTAGAATTTTTACATTTAGACGATCTGTCTCACTGCTACAAGGAACACAAACGTGGTATAATCTACTATGTTTATGACTCATTGTGAACATTGGATGGGACCAATAGCTTATTCTGTTCTTCTACCCCTTTTTTCGATTCAAAAAAAGTTTTTTAATTGCTTACCTTGTAATCTTCACTTGTAATATCTTGTTTTTGATCTTTTGCAGAAGTGTTCATACTTGGCCGACGTCTTTTCAAATTTCTTTTATTTGGGTCTAAATCTTCGCTTGGATCAACCTAGTTTGAAGAAGGAATGTAAAAAACTTATAAAATTACGGTCGAACGAGTTTCGTCAAAACTTAAATATTTTTATGGACACAAAATATTATAAGTTTTATTCACTACACAGAAACGATATTAAGTAAACGTGTATATAAAGTGTCGCCGAAAACTACCTAAACTTATTGGATATTTAGAAGATTGTCATGGTAGGGGTAGAGTAATATATTTAAAAAATCACATTAGAAATTTCCAAAGTGTTATGATCCATTAAGAGCCTTGATATATATAAGTATGCAAAATCTACGTTACAAATATGTTAAACGCGTAAGAAACGGTGAAATAAAATGACTAAGGATTCCGAGCAAATTGGCGAACCTACAATAATAATAATAAATAAGTCATTAGCGGAAGTCAATTTTATTATAATGAATTTACTTCAACTGGTAGGAAATAATTGTAAATTAAAATAACCACACATACAATCTAAAGAAGAGCAGTTAAAGTCGGAAGAGAATTTAACATTGTACTTGAAATCAATGAAATGTGTTAGTCAGCACCTTCATCAACGTATGCATTCCCAAGTAAAAAAAACATGGAATATGAGTAAACAATATGAAGGCATAATGTAATGGCCTGGGATCAGCGTCATCAAAAAAGGCAATATATCGAAATAAACAGATAAATCACAACAAAGATCTTAAGAAACTAAAAATTTTGAATTTTAGTTCTACACAGATCGACTAATCAATTTGTATGCCCCCACTTTATGCCTATCAATGCTCTAAAATAATCCAAAGAAAAGTTATTCTCACAGATTAAAAAGGTCAGAAGTTATGAGTATTTTTAATATTATTAATATTTTATATCAAGAAATTGGAAAATTTGTTTTCATAGTCTTTGGTATTTAATCTGTTTATGACGATTAGTTGTTATTTGCTTACCTTGTAGTTTTCACTCGTAATATCTTGTTTTTGTTTTTTTGTAGAAGTTTTCATACTTGGCCGACGTCTTTTCAAATTTCTTTTATTTGGGTCTAAATCTTCGCTTGGATCAACCTATTGTGAAGAAGGAATATAAAAAACTTATAAAATCGCAGTCGAACGGGCTTCGTCAAAACTTTATTTTTTTATGGACACATAATATTATAAGTTTTATTCACTACAGGGGGAGCAGACGTGTATATATAGTGTCGGCCAAATCTAACTGAACAAATTCGATATTTAGAAGATTGTCTTGGAAGGGGTAGAGTTATATATTAAGAAAATATTTAAAAAATCACGTAAGAAATTTCCGAATTGTTATGATTCATTAAGAGTTTTGACAAATATAAGCATTACAAAATGCACGTAAAGATACGTTATAAATATGATACACTTAAGAAACGGTGAAATTATTTGGTACCTTTTAGAAATTCAAACGTTTAAAGGTTAAAAATCGTACCTATTTTTGGTACTTTTTTCATAAAACATTTTTTTATATTTATTGAAATATTCATATGAGGATTTTAATATGGGATACTACTACAATTTAGAAATTTATTTGAATGCCTTTTATTTATACTTCGATAAGAAAAAAAAATACCAAAAAAGGGGTAAATGCGGGAAATTACGTTTTATTCAGACTTAATAATGAATTTTCAATTACATTAAACATAGAAACATGAAATTAAATAGTGAAATGTAGTACTATTACATTTCACATGAAATCAAGAGAGGATTTATGGTACTTAAAAATGACATGGTCCTGTAGGGAGATTCTATGTCGGAACATACATTTTGCGTTCATTGATCATATTCTGAACGATGAGCGTCAGAGTGTAGAAAATAAATGAAACATAGTCTGAACGATTAATCTTTGAATGAAGAGATAACAGATGAAACTGAAACAATTGTTTGATTTGTTTCCTACAAGACTTTATTAGCAAAAACTAATGGATACGAATAAATTTATATTGTTTTTAAACATTTTTTATGAAAGTGTAATATTATTAAGAAAATAAACACATCAATAAAAGTAATAACATTTCAATGAACAATGCAAAAATGAACGATATGAATCATAAATTAAGAACGAATCAACATCGTTCATTTTACTCATTCGTTCAATTGAATCGATTCGATACCCTACACTAACATACGCGATCGTAATTGATCCATTGGTAAATAAGAAATCAAAATCTAGTTTCTTTTGTTTATCTTTTTTATAGGAAAACACAAGTACAAACTTATGAATACATGAATGTATACTTTAAGGCGCATATTTAATTTTTAGTAAACTGGTGAAGGACACAAAAGTAGTTAATGGCAATAAAGTGTAAAAACTTATATTTTTGGACGAGAAGGAGTCTTCAGCCTAAAAGTTTGTAATTTGAGCAAAAAATTTTGAATTCGATGATATCAAATCCTTTTTAAAGCATAATAGTATACGTACAGTGGTTGACAATACAATGGAAACTTTGTCGAAATATTAAACAAATATGAAAAAATCCTAAAGCATTTAAAAAAACAATACATTTTTTTGGTAATACATTTGTATATACTTATATCTATCTATATAATTAATAGGCAAACACATTTTTCGTAATCCTTTTTAAGGGCACACTAAACAACCGATTTTAATAAAAAATATGCCACTATAAAGATATTTTTTCATAGATGTGCAGAATATAAAATTTATTAAAATCCGTTTCATATTTAAGAAGTTATATGCGGTAAAAATTACTACTAATACATATATCACAACTCACATGAATATACATATTTTAATAAACAAAAGAAACAAATGAGCGTGTTTATTTATTTTTGTGTATATTATCACATGTATACACAACTCTCTCATTCAAAACATTGTCTCATTGTTGTTATTTTTTCTATAAAAACTGGATCAGTTGTAATGAAATAAATTTTGTTATTACAATTTGGAATTTTTTATTATTTTAATTCAAATTTATATGGGCAGCGAAGCGCCCCATGTGTACTCTCGTTTACATAAACTAGCAAAAAATTAAGATTAAAAAAAAAATTAATTAAAATCTGATAATTAAATTCAAAATAAAAAGTATTCAGTATTGCGGTATTGACAAAACAATGGAAACTTTTAAACTTCTTTAATAAAGAAAACTAAATCAAAAACAATATTATAAAACGAACTATTAAAAAAATCATGTAAAAGGCATCATGTTTATAGTTATTCAATATTGTTTTATTCGATAATTATTCATAACTTCTTTTTGTAATCTTTAGGTATAATAATAATTAATTATAATCCACGCAAATAGTTAACGAAAATGGTTTAAGTGTAAATTTCTGAAGATTTAAAAATAAAAATTTTAAATGATTTTAGTGTTGGTTTAAAACAAAAAAACTATCTGTGATAAATATTTAATTAATAAGTTTCGATAAACAGTTTCGAAAATTATTAAAAATGAGGCTGGTCTCGGTTATTATGGCCCTGTGAAAAACTCTTATTTCTAAAAAGAATCGCTCAGCTCGAATTCAATTTGCCAGAGATTATTTAAATTGGACAAGTCCAAATTTAATTTAAGGATGATTCCAAATTTAATTTAAGAGGAAGCGAGGGGAGTTCATTTGTAAGACGACCAAAGGGAAAGAGATTGCAGCCAAAATATATTAACAAGACAATATTACGGTCTGGTGATGTTTTTCAGGCCAAAGTATGGGTCCAATTCATATTATAAAAGATACTATGACTGGTATAGGATACAGAACAAT
>MINK01173654.1:5658-16310 GCA_001735545.1 Phormia regina
TATTTTTAATATTTTTACGAAAAAAAGTTACTCTGAAAGAAAAATAAAACAAAAACAATACGAATAGACGTAACTCCAAGCGAACGAAAGCGTAGGAAATACAGAAACCCAAATTGATTCGAATTCGTTCGACTTGCTTTCATTCGCTTTGATTTTCGTTCGACATAGAGAAACAGGCTATAAGAAATCAATAAAACATCTAAATCTATTTAATTGATTTATTCAGTTTTAATTGAGAATAAAAATAGACTTAATATATTTACAGAAATATTGAAGACTTAAAGCACTCTTTAAAGTGCTTTTAAATAAATAAAATATATTAAAAATTATGAAAAGAACATCGTGACGTATGATTAATATTAATTCAAAGGTATAATTACAAAATTAATTATAATTACAAAATTATTTAAGTGATTTCAAAAACATAAATTGATTATAAAAATGGACACTTTAGAGAAACTTTTTATGCAATAAAAATTTATTGAAATATCAAAAAACTGTTAAAAAATTTACTTAGAAATAAAAAAAAATTAAAAAATTATTATTGTCCTTTTTTTTCAAATAATGTTATTAATTTTTAAATACTTGTATTTGACGTACGTCTTAGTATTAGAAATATCAATTACCCTTAGCCAATAAATGAATTTCTTCTACAGTTCTTTTCCGAAAATAAACAATGACAAAAAAGTACTACTCATATTAAATAAAAACTACTCTACTAAAAAAAGCTAAAGGTTTATAATATAATATAAAACATAACTTCATAAATATAAACACATAGAGAATTTTTCTATATAAAATTTCAACTAAGATGAAGTGTAGATGTATATTTTTTTTTTTTCAAAGTAAAAAATAATAATAAAAACAAAATTATATAAATTATCTTTCTTTATATCGACTATTTCCCAATTGTTTTTAATTATTTAAGGAAAAGATTATAATCCTTAAAGTCTTATGTTTAAAGAGTTTTTTAAATTTGGTTCATATCTTTAAAAGTTCATAAGTAATTAAAGATTTTCTTACACAAACTCTTAATTAATATTAATCATTCGTCTGTAGTTCTTTTAATAAATTTTTTTTTAAATGTCTATAATTAATAAGAAAATTTTTATGAACATTTAAAATTAAAATTTTTTTTAAATATTTTCCTTAACATTATTAAACCATCCTCGTTACTAGATCTTCATCATTTATGGATACTCAAAAACTTAAGTAATAATTTTTATATGAACAAGTTCTTTAATAATTTCTCTGCTTGTTCTTATTATTTGTTGTTGTTTTAGTAGAATAATAAACAGGTACTAACAAGAAGAGAGAAAGGGAATTTTTCTTTTGTTAAAAACTGATTAAAATATAGAAAACCTGCAGTTCTACGGATATAAGAATTTTTATATATTTTATAACTAGCTTCAAACTAACTGTTCGGAATAGTCACCAGAACTGTTGGTTAATACAAATAAATACCCTTGTAAATGTATGTTCTTTATATGTATATGTTAGTATTCTATTTACTATTTTATTACTTATAATATTTATATGTTTCTAAAAGTTCAATCTAATAATATTTATGATAGTATGCTTTATAAATATTCTCTTACATACACGTTCCTTTCTAAAAGACTTTCTTTTACTCTTATCTACATATATTCAAAACTAAGTATTTATGCTTTTTATTTTCCTGTACACATATACATTTACACATACATAAATATTTATCTAAACATTACATCAAGAGAATGTTAGTAATAAACACATAACTATTTAGCAGAAAAATACATACACAAAAAACAAATTGTACTAATTAAGCAATACAATACACTCTCATAAAAGCTTACATACATACAAACAAACAAAGAAATGGAAATTTTGTTTTATCGAATATCATTTATGTAGTATTAATAAAAACAAACAAACAAACAAGCAAACAAAGAAGAAACTCATAAAGGGAAAAGGAAAAAAAGTATAATAATTTAAAGAAATTTGTTGGCAACTTATATTCTATATAACCATAAACTATGTCAATGAAAATAGTTAAGGTAATTTAATTTTGTTAATTAATTTTAATGAATTAATGATTATTTTAGAGATGTGTGTTATAGTAAACTTACTTTGCATAAAATCTAGATAAGTTTTATATAAAATATAAGAAAAATTTCCTGATATTTAAAGCATTAAATTTATATATAAAAATTAAAGTAACCCTAACGTATGATTAATATTAATTAGGGTAAGTTCGAAATAAACTCTAATTACTCTTAATTAAAAGGAAATATTTTAAAAAATTTCAACGGTTTTAAATGGAAAACCATTTAGGCTTTTAAAATTATTTAAACTAAAACAATTTGTTAGACCTTTAAGTTCAATAATTAAGCTGAAAAGCAAAATAAAAAAAAAAATGGATGTTTAAAAAATATTTTAGTCCTTTTTAAATTAAGGTTACCTGAATGTATAATTAATATTAATTAGGAATAGGTCAACTAAATTTTAAACAACGTTCAACAAATATTTAACTATAATAAATTATATAAATTTTAGTGATTTTTTTATTTACTCGCAAATTTTGAACTGAATACTATTTCCATATCATTCGAATTAAATTATTTTAGATTTTTTAAACTATTTCTAAGGCCTTAAATCTGACCCGAATATTTTTGTTCTAATGATTTTCGTTAATTTGTTTTTTTCCAATATGTTTTGATACTAATTTAGAAATTTTTAAACGATTTTTGAATTATCAAAAATTTTATTTTATTTCAATAAAATAATTTTTATTTAATTATTATGTTTTTTATAATTTTTTATCATAAAATATTTCTATTAACATGATTTTTGATCGAATATATTTTATCCCAATAAATGGTATACGAATAATTTCTAATCATAAATATTGATTTAAAACTTTAAGCGATATTTCATAATAATTATTGTTATATTTTTATTATTATTATTATTATTATTATTATTATTATTATTATTATTATTATTATTATTATTACTTTTAAAATTTATTATTTGAAAATTTTTATTCGATTAATTTTCATTCGAATAATTCTTCTTGAAGGATTTTTTAACAATACTTGTTGTTTATTTATCGTTAATTATTAACATTATTATTTCATTATTATTATTATTATTCTTTTCCAATTATTTTGAAAATTTTAAATCGAATAATTTTTATTCGAACTTTTATTCAAATTTTTTTTTATAATGAAACAATTTAATAATACAATTTATCGAATAAGCAAAAATGTAAATTCTTTTTCGTATTTAAAAAAATTTAATAATACAATTTATCGAATAAGCAAAAATGTAAATTCTTTTTCGTATTTAAAAAAATATATATTCGAATAATCAAGTTAACAAAATTGTTTTACTTATTCTTAGAAAATTTTATTTGAATAATAAAATTATCAAAACAATTTTATTAAATTATCAAAACAATTTAATTAAATAATCGTAATAATTTTTCTTATTTTTAAAAAATTTTATTCGAATAATTTTGATTCTAAATAATTTTTCAATTAATTATTTGAAATATTTTTATATTTCTATTAATCAAAATATTTTTTTAACCGTCTTATTAAAATTATATTTAATACAATAATTTTTTATTTGAATATTCATCTAAATTACATTAAATTTATTTTTAAAAAATTTTATTCGAATATTTTTTAATGTAAAAAATTTTACTTAGTAGTTTTCTTTAAATAATATTGAAATGAATTTTTTCAATTTTTAATCGAATAATATTTATTCGAACTTTTCTTAAAAATATTTTATATTTTATTCGAATAATCAAATTATCACAATAATTTTTTCTTATTTTAAAAAAATTTCTAAAAAATTTTGTTAATATTTAGAAAATTAAATTCAAATAAATAAGTTATCCAAATAATTTTTTCTCATTTTAGAAAATTCTATTCGAATAATTTCGGAATAATTTGTCAATTATTTATTCGACATATTTATAATCGAATAAATTTATGCAAATTTTTTTCTAACGAAGAAAATATTTTTGTAAACGATTTATTAATATTATTTTGTAATGAAAATTTTATTCGAATAATTTTTTATTTTTTTAATTTATTTGTATAACTTTTAATTTAAAAAAATTTTTTGATAGTAGTTTTCTTCAAATAATTTTAAACTGTATTCATTTTTATTGTACTTTTATTTCACCAAATTATATTACAAATATTTTGTAAAATTTTTTTAATTTAAACATTTTATTCGAATAATTTTTATCAAAAAAAAATCGATAGCAGTTTTATTGAAAAAAATTTTATTCGAAAATGTTTACTGCAATTTATTTTTCGATAAATCAATTTTCTTACTTTTAGAAAATTTTAATTCATAATAATTTTTCTGTAATAAATTTTATGCTAAAGTATTTTTAATCGAATAATTTTTATTCGAACTTCTATTACAATTATTTTGTAATGTAACAATACATTTTATTCGAATAATCAAATTATCAAAATTATTTATCTTATTTTTAAAAAATTTTAAATTTTTATAAGCAATAAGTTTTTTTTAATTGAAAACCCTGGTTACGTATGATTAATATTAATTAAAGAATTAATTAACAAAAGCACTCATAACTTCGAATATAATAAACATAAAAACAAAATTCAAATTATTTTATAATTAAAACATTTAAGGGATTAGTTTCCATTTCAAAGTACCTATAAAACTTGTTTAAAATTTCCATAAAATATCGAGTTTCCATCAACATTTTATAAAGCGTATTTACATTTTTTTTAAATTTTTCTTTACTTTTTTATATCTTTTCAGGGTTTTACCATATTATTTTGTTTTATTTTAAAACCTGAATGTTCTTTACGTTGTTCCCGAGGCTCAGCATCGAATTTTTCTACAATGGGTGATAATATGAAAAAGAAATTAAGTTCCAGTAAAACCAGTTTAGATGATAATTATTGTACAGGGTCCATAAATGCACCAATAAATTGTAAGTAAAAAATTTATTTACAACAAAAAAAAAAACATATTCTATATACAAAATAATATATAATTTTTCTTTTTCTTCTCTTTAGTTTATACAAATCATGAAAAAGAATCAGAAAATTGTGCTGCTGCACCCCCATTAATGCATAAAACACCACCCTCACCGGCTCGTCATCATAACTTAGAAATGTCTGGTGCATCTTGTCAAATGCCGGGCTTAACCATAATCTCAACAGCTCCACGTTGTCAAATGTTGCCTTTGTTGGCAGCGGCAACAGCAACAAATTCATCAACACAACAACATGAACTAGCAGCAAGTGTTGAAACGTTTATAGGTGTACCAGGAGGAGGAGGGAATACTTCTACTCTAGAACGTAAAACACATTTAGCATGTATGCAACAACAACAACAGCATCAGCAGCAACAACAACATCAAATTAAAAATTTACAAACTTCTTTGGCCTCCACATCAATAACCTCACCAGCCACTAGATGTTGTAATATATTGGGTGGTGTTGTAAGTAGTGCTGGAGGTAGTGGTGTTGGCAACAGTGGAATTGCCGGTAATAATATGTCATCACAACAACCGCAACATCAGCAGCTTAACATTATGCCTCAAGTTGTTTCTGGCAGCTCAGTGGGTTATTATGATGCATATGGAGCAGCAGCGGCGGCGGCTGTTATAACACCATCCTCTTTAAATATGACTGGCAGTTTAAATCGTCGTGCTCATATATCCTCACAACAACATCATCAGCAATCACCAATGCCACATGAATTTGTGGGTGTCGAAACGTTAGATATTTTACAAGGTGTAGCTCCAGGTGAGTAACCTACCAAATAACAAAATCATAGCATAAACATCTTAAGATGAATTTTCCTCAAACGTTAATGAAACTGTCAGTCAAAATTTGTTTGTAATTGTAACAATGGTCAAGATTTGTACTAAATACTGACAAATTGTTAAATTCTAACATCACAAACACAATTTTCCTTTATATAGTTTTCTTTAAAAATAATCATGATTAAGTGTAAAAGTCATTCATGTTGTTATGTTGTCAGCAGAAGTGAAGGCAGTCGGTGTCGGTAGAAAGGGCAAATACTAAGATTACTTTAAGCATTAAATTTTTATTTGGCATATAATACTTGGGATGTATTACACACAATACAACCATAATTATCAGTTTTATAACAGTTATATTCTTCACTTATACTAACAACACTTTACAGTATTTGGATGTGACAAGCAAAAGTAACGGCGTTGCCATAAAGACACAAAAGATACCAGTCGTAGTGATGGTGATGATGGTGTTGTTGATGTGGTTTGTTTGGTTACCTGCTACATTCATAACTAAGTAATTTCCACAAGGGAATTCCACATAAACAGTGGCTATCTAAAGTGGCAACAATATTCACATTGGGAACAGTTTATTATATTTCATGTCTAAAACACTTTTATTTAATTCTATTTAAATATTATTTATAATTAAGTTCTGGTTCAGTTTTAGTTGAATTATAATACAGTTTCACTTTATTTCTAAATCAATTGTAGTTCAGTTAAAATTAAGAGATTTGAGTTTAGTTCTTTTTCATTTAATAATTCAAGTTTAGTTCAGTTCTAGTTCTAGTTCAGTTATAGTTCAGTTCTAGTTAAGTTCTATTTAAGTTCTAGTTCAGTTCTAGTTCAGTTCTAGTTCAGTTATAGTTAAGTTCTACTTCAGTTCTAGTTTTATACTAGTTCTGTTTTAGTTCAGTTCAATTTTAATTCAGTTCCAGTTTATTTCCAAATCAGCTCTATTTCAGTTCTTGCTCAGTTCTAGTTGAGTTCCAGTTCAGTTTTAATTAAATTTTGGTCAGTTCTCGTTCANTTCTANTTCNGTTCTANTTCCGTTTTAGTTCANTTCTAGTTNNNTTACAGTTCGATTACAGTTCTGGTTTAGTTCANTTNTAGTTCAGTTNTANTTCAGTTCTANTTCAGTTCTAGTTCAGTTCTAGTTCAGTTCTNGTTCAGTCTTATTTCAGTTCTAGTTCAGTTCTAGTTGAAATCTACTTCAGTTTTAGTTCAGTTTTTGTTTAGTTCTAGTTGAGTCCTTGTTCGGTTCTAGTTCAGTTCTAGTTTAATTCTAGTCCAGTTGTAATAAAATTTTATTCAGTTCGCGTTCAATTCTATTTTAGTTCAATTCTAGTTTAGTTCTCTTTCAATTCTAATTCAATTCTTATTCATTCTAGTTCAATTCTAATTTAGTTCTTGTTCAGATTATTCTTGGATCTTTCAGATATTTTCAGATATTTACTTTGCCTACTTCTTTTTTTGCTCTTCACTGCACAGTAAATATATACGTCTATGTATATTACATGTCTATAATATAAACATACTTGTGTATGTATTAGTTTTATCTCCTTATATTTATATTATCTATTTCCTTTCAGTTACTTTTTCTAAATAAGTAGTTATTTGGACGACTTAACCGGAAATAGTATAACTAAGGTGCTTATGTTTATGATATTTTCTTGTTAGTAACAACCAGCGACTAAACAAAAACTAAGTTTTTCTATACCTCTCTCTCTTTCACACTCTCTCAACACCAACGACTCTTTGGTAGTAAAATGCTTGCTAAGCATTATAGCCTTTTGTAAAACATAGTTACAACAATAACAACAAAAGCTACAACAGCTACAACTACCAGTATATAGTTTTACATATTTTGTATAAAATATCAACTGGGGACATGAGACTAATGTTGTCAATGTTTTACAATATTTTGTTTTTATTGCTGTTGTTTGTTGCTTGTTTTTTTGTTTTTTTGTATTATATATAAACAAGTCTAGCAATAAGCGGTGAATACCCTACCTACTTTAACTAAAAGCTTCTTGTCTGTCAGTTACAAAAAAAATCTTTAAATGTTTGTTATATTTTTTTTTTTGTTCATAGTTTTGAAATTTTTGTTCATGTTTTGGGTTAAAGTAAACAGTCGCTTTGGGCTGGTTGTTAAATATTTAATCTATTTTCTTTTGAATGTTTAGTAGCAGAAGATTTTTAGTTATATTATGGTTTAAATCGTTTTTGGTCGTCATGTTTGGGGTTGGTTTTTTGTTTGAATATTGGCAGGAGAGTTTTGTTTGGGTTTGTTTGTTAGAATTAAGTAATTTAAATTTCGAAATATTTATACATGTGGAAGTAGTTAAGATTAGGAAATGAAACAAAAATAAATATTGGCAATTTTACGAAGAGGGGACTATAAGTTTTAAATAACATTAATAGTTTAATGATATTAGGAAACAAAGAAATGAGAACAAATATTAAAAAAAAAAGTTGTTATATCTCATCTCATAAGATTATATGATTAAATATAAGTTTAGTTATAGTTTAATTCAAATTGAGTTTTAAATTATATTAATTTAAATTCTAAGTAAATTATAATTTGGTTTTAAATAAGTTCTAGTTCAGTTTTAAATCATTTGTTGTTCATTATTGATTTAGCTCTAGTTTCCTTCTAGTTCAATTTCATTTCATTTATTTAATATAATACTATCTACTCATTTTGCAAACCTTTTTGTTCCTACCTTTTCAGACACTCTTATAGGCATACGTTCATCGGTAAATCCGGCCAGCATATGCTCTTCCATGTCATCATATCATCCCACTAGCGGTATACTCTATACAAATGCTGCACCTGGCTCTTACATTAATTCAGCACCATCACCCTTAACAAACACACAATTAATACCAACTGGAGCCATAGTATCAATAAGTAATTTAAGCAACAATACAACAGCTGCCCCAGGAACAGGAACAATAAATTATACAATACCAGCGACCATAATAACAACTACATCGGTGACAACACAAACACCAAAAACCCAAAAACGAGTGACAATAATGGAACCCACCACAAATCAAACATTTGATCCATTACTGCCCACAATGGTGGCATTGGCGGGAGCCAATACCTCAACTGCCTCTTCTTCATCTTGTTCGAGTAGTCAACAGCAACAACAACAACAACATCATCCAACACCCATAATAACAATAACAACTAATAGCACTCAGTGTCAAGATGAAAAGAAATCTAGAGAAAAAAGTAAAGACAACGAAGAAAATTCAGAAGATACAACGGGTGGTATGTTAGATCGTATAACTCATGATCTAAATTATTTATTAAATGGTGCTGAAGATGATCAAATACCACCACCACCCAGACCACCTACCAGCAGCATACCTTCCTCCACGGATATGATAAATGCAGAGGTAATATTTAAAACCGATGAATTGTAAGGAAAGTGTGAGGAATGTAAATATATTTAAAAAAAAGGACACAGGGTTAGTTAGGTGTAAAAATTATTGAGAAATAAATAAGTAAGAGAAATAAAAGGTTGTTAAGTGTAAATAGTTACCTACAGATTAATAAATAAAATTTAAAATAATAAATAACTAGTTAAAATAATAATTAAATTAGTATTTAGTTAACTACAAAAAAAAAAAAAATTAAATTACTTAACATTTGCTTAATTATTAAAATATAAAAATATTTAATATTAATATAAATTGATGGCTCCATGTCGAATATCAAAAATACATGATCATGTTTAAAATTGAAATTTTTGTATAATAAAATTAATATAATATAAAATTAATCCATACATTTAATATAATAAATATTTTCTATTTTTAATATTAGATTACTATATATATATTAGTAGATACTAACTAACATTTTTGTTTCCTTAAGGCAGCTAAATATTTGTAAATAAATAACTAAATAAAGAATTTAAATATAGTGAAATCAAATTAAAAATAATTTTGAAAAAAAAGACTATACAGTGTTTCAAACAGTTTGAATTATATGCTATGCTACAAATAAAAAAAGTTCTAATTATTCAATATTTTGAAGGTAAAATTTTCAAAAAAGAACTCATTTTCAGGAAAGTGCCAATATTCAAAAAAAGAGTATAAAGTTCTTTAGAAATTCTCAAAAAAGTGATTTTTTAAAAAAAGATTCTAATTTCCACAAAAAAAGGGACGAACTGTCAAAAAGACTTCACAAAATGCTGTTTTAAAACAAAATGAATAAATATCTATAAATGATCTTTTTTAAAAAAAATTTATATTTATATCCTACATCACCATGTGCAAATATCTTAAAGTTTACCATTCGACTCAGAATCACTTTTATCGATTTAACGATGTCCGTCCGTCCGTCCGTCTTGATGGCTGGCTGGCTGTCCATGTAAAGTTTGTGCGCAATTTTATAGATAATTTCATGAAACTTGGTACTTATGATTTTTTTGGCACAAGGACAAAGCCTATTGATTATGGTCATTCGCCCATTATTTCACCTAGCCCCCCATACAAATGTTCTCCCGGAATATAGTTTTAACATTCAAAAATACCTTAAAACTTGAAATATTTTAATGAAATTTAACATAAATAAGTTCTATGTAAGCATAAACCTATGTGCAAAATTTCATGAAGATCATATTTCATATAAGACCCAATTTCGGGAATCACCAAAATGCATGTGAATCTTAGTATCAACGTAATTTTCTAGCTACGTATACACGGTTGTCAGATCTGACAATGTTCAGAAAATGTCTAACAATCGTGTAAACTTAAAATTTATGTCTTGCAACGTTGTTAGAAAAAGCATTGTCAGTAAATTGTAACACAATAATATTGTTAGATATCT
>MINK01173655.1:6294-17761 GCA_001735545.1 Phormia regina
TTTTTTTTTTTTTTTTTTTAATTTAGGAGCCATATAATACCAGCCAAAGGAGATAGTTATAAGGACTATCTATATATTAAAATGTTTTTCTCTCATATCATAAATTAGTTTTTGGTGATTAAAAATACATATACGGTGATGATCTGATTTGGAGGACTACCTTCTGTCCCCTTTAGATGCTAGGAAACCGTAATACTACAAATTAACTCGGAAACACCTCCACTCCGACCATATAACATTTAATTGAAATATCTACAACGATTTCTAAGTTTTCGATTTATTTCATTATATTTCGATTTATTTCATTATTTTCACCACCATAGGTGGTGGTGTAGGGTATAAGAATCACTTTTTTAGTCGATATAGCCATGTCCGTCCGTCTGGTTGGCTGGCTGGTCGGCTAGCTTGCTGTCCATGTAAAGCTTGTATATATGACTTTTTGGTACAAGGACGAAGCCTATTAAATTTGGCCATGATCCGCCTATTATTTCACCTAGCCCCCATACAAATGTTCTCCCGGAATAAAGTTCTAACACTCAAAAATAACTTAAAAATTGAAGTATTTTAATGAAATTTAACACATGTGCAAAATTTCATGAAGATCGGTCCATAATTGGCCATAGTGCCATATAAACCCTCTTTCGAAAATCACTTTAACATGCATAAATCCCATAAATAAGTTTATATTAATTTAATATTCGACACATATAACATTTATATAAGTATAAGTTACAGTACAAAATTTCATGAAGATCAGTCCATAATTGATAATAGCTCCCATATAAGACAAAATTTCGGGAATGACCAAAAAGTGCATAAATACATGTGAATCTTAGTATCGATCTAATATTCTGTAATAATATTTTTTTTTTTTATTTTCCACTTAATACAAGTATAGTTCCGTAATTGGCTCCTTACCGACTTTTGGTATGCAAAGGCAATGGTGTAGAGTATCATATGGTCGGTTTTGACTTTCTATACCTTCTTATCTCCTTTTTATTTTTGTTTTTAATTTTTTTAACATAGGTTCTGCCTAAAATGCGGATTCAAAAAAATAATAAAACGTAAAACAATTGTTATTAAAGTGTGGGGCTTTCAGACAATATTGTGTATACAAAACCAACAGGATTCTATCTACAAATTGAACAAGATTTTGACTCTACATCTGGCAATCGTCAAGGTATTTTTTTATATTCATATTTAAAAGCAAAATTTTTCCGAATTCTCGTAGATTTTGATCGAAGACTATTAACAATATATTATAGATTCCTAATCTGCATTCCATTTGATGATTCGTGCTTTGGAATTCGAGAAAATATAATTAAAAGTCAAGACTTTCATACAAAATAGGTCGAATTCGGGAGGGTTTGACCCTTGACCACTTGAGTTATTGGACTTGTTTTTTTATTTTAAGGTCATCTCTGTGAAGTTACCTTGCAGAAAAGTGCAATATTTTTAAATCTTGCCAAATAAAATTTAAAAAGACTGTAGTTTCGTGGCTATTATCAATAGACCATCCTGTAGACTTGATAATGGAGTGAATGTTATTCAGATCACTATCTAGACTAGTTTTGTCTTCGAGTGCCAAATAAATCATGTCTTAAGTCTTCGAAAGCTGGGCAATGGCAAAGAAGAAGTTCCTCTTCTTCCTTGTCGTTGCAACTTCTATAAAAATATTTGTATGGTAGCAATAGTCTTTGAGCATGCCTTCCAATAACCCAGTGGCCAGTAATCACCAAATGAGGTTTCTAATTTGGATTCTACAAAGCTTCAACAACTGTTTCGATCTCTGTCCGTCCATATTCTGCCATGTTTTCCTGGACTCTACGCAAGTGGAATCACTTTTCCATCTTGTTATCGCTATGTTATAGAGATTGTGTGAGATTAGTTGCTTACATGTCGTAAGAGATACACCAATACCACAGTTTGGTTCAATATGATCCACGGTGGTTTCTGCTTTTGCAAGCATATCAACCTCAAAGTTACCATCTATGTCCCAGACCTATATTAGGGTAGCCGATAAATGTCTCGTTATTTCTTTCAGAGATGCTTAGCATTCTTGAATAATTTTCGATGTTGTGTACATATTCACTAAAGAATTTATGGTCGCTTTGCTATAAGTAAGTATGTAAATAGATATTCATGTGTAATATCGCATAATACTGTATGTATTCTGCAGCTAATTTTATGGCCATGATCTCAGCCTGTTAAACGCCCTGTTAGGATAGATCATACATCCGGCACTTTCGTTTGTTTTTGACCCATCAGTCATAGTAAGTTTCATCCGGTATTTCCATTCCGGCCCAGGTGTGACATAGTGAACTTCTTTATTCCAATTAACTATTCCTAGGATTTTTGCATGTTCTTAATGATCATTATTCCACGTCTTATTGGCATTTAATCTCACAGCCGCTTCTGCCACTATTTGCCTTGCCAGTTCAGTATTGTCTACAGCCCTTTGGTTGGAGTGGTTCTAAGATCATGATCGTCATTGTTCTCATAATACTCTCGAAATTATTATGGTGATTTTTCTTCTCCAGAGTCAACCACCAAACCGTCAACCCGTAGAATAATATAGGCTTGATGACACATTCACATAACCAATATGCATTCTTAGGATTTAGACACCAGTTCAGGTGAATTGCCGTTTTGTAGCAATAGAGGGCTGTTACCGCTTTCGTGGTCCTGGATATAGTATTAAAATTCCAATTTAGTTTGCTATCCAGTATAAGACGGAGGTATTTGGCATTATCGGATAGTGTCAGAGTGACACCATTTAGTTTCGGGTTTAATAATTTAGGAATCTTATATTTCCTCGTGAATAACATCAGTTCAGTCTTAGTAAGGTTCATTCCCAGTCCACAACTGTGGCACCATTTGAGTAGGAAATCCACTGCAGATTGCATTAATTCCGAGAGAAGTTTCGGATCTTTGCCCGCGGTAATTACTGCCATGTCATCAGCGTATGTTTTGCAATACGTCTTTTCCAAATCTCCCTGGTCACAACAATTTAATTTCGTTTTAGAACAAAAAGTCCTAATATTTCGTAATTCTTTCGTGTCGTATTTAGTAATTGCATTCGTATAAACTTCAATATCTTGTGTTAGTGGTTTGTATTTTGCAAAACAGTTTACGCCTCTAAAATAGTTTTTGTTTTCAATACCCTGCGGTAACAACACTGTTCACTTATACGATTTTAGACTGTATTTTAGCAACTCAAAATATTACCCGCTTTTTACTTTATTGTACACATACATATAAACATTCCTTTCTATTTTTGTTTATTTCATTTCATATTATTGACAATATTTGCTTAGATCTGTCATTGGGGTTTTTTTTGTGTAGCCTCTCTTTCTATGTTGCCACAAACTAGCAGCAAATAACAATGAAAAACGAATAAGAGAAAAAATGCATTCACTTTGTTGTCGTCATCATCATGATTATCAGAAAAATTTACAACAAAATGGTATCACCACTAGCAACACTCAGGCCACCACTATTCTGTTATAACAATTGGCAATTGATGTTACAAAGGACCTCAAATTAAGCATGAAGCATTAATAGATAGACGACGCAAACAACAAGAACAACAGCAACTATGAAAATAAGAGAGGAAACGGAAACGCATACGAATACATTTATTTATACAGTTACTTTTGTTTTATGTGTAAATTGAAGGCGGAGGAGTTTGGTTTTGTAAAAAAAAAAAATGAAAAAAATTAAAACAATAAAGTTTGGGTAACATTTTTCATTTGAATTCTGTGGCTAATAAAGTACAAAGCATCTCTATAAATCTGTAGTTTATTTTTTAAGCAAATGAAAGAAATCAATTGGAATTGGAAAAAAGGGAAAATAAAATATTGAAGTCAGTTTCAAGTTTTGTAAAAAAGAAACTTAAGTTGTACAACTTTTAAGTTTCAAAATACCTTTCAGATGTTGTATAAAATACCTCCAGAAGTTTAAAATTTTACCACATTTTCCCTTTAGTCGTATCTTTTATTTTTTTCTATTAATTAAAAGGAAAATTTTAGCAAATATTTAAATAGCCTTTAATTTAAAAATATGTATTTAATTTTTCCCTTTTAATAAAATTGTATTTAAATTATTTATAACTAAAAAAAAAGAAAAATATTGAAGTGCTAATGATGCGTGAGAATGCTGGCAGTTGTTAAATTCCTAAAGCTTTTCATTCTCTTCTCTTTCTCATCTTTTTAAACTATTGATGCTTTAGCTCAAAGCTCTAACTTTTTCTTCTTCTAAAACTTTTGTAAAATTCTTTTGTTCACATTTTTTTATTCTTCTTAAGTGGCTTAAGGTGCTGTTAGCTGCCATTTCCACAGCCTTGTTTGAATTTCCTATCTCAAATACATTAGAAATTCCTTTGCCTTTTCAGCCACCATCTAACCAACCATTATTTAAAGATGAATATAAAAGTTTTTGTGTTTTTGTAATTTTATTATTATTATTTTTATTTTTTTTTAATTAAATTATGAATATCTGTAATTAGCTTAAAAGGATAATGAGAAAATGTTGTTTTTTTCTGCTCTCAATTTATTGAAAATACATTTGAACGTTCAAAGCAACAATTTTCCTTTTGTTTTTTTGTATTAGTTTTTTTTTTTACTAAGAAAGAGATTGAGGGAAGAAAAGAAGGATTTCAAGTAGCATCTTTAGAAAAGGCAATATGAGCATAAATACCACAGAATTGACGTTTTCTTTTAATCTAGAAGTTAAAAGGATTTATGAAGTTAAGTCTTGGAAATTTATTAAGAAATAAAATAAAAAAAAAAAAATACCTACTAAACTTATTAGAAGAGTTCAAAAGGAAAAATGTGGAAATTAAACTGAATTATAAAATTATTAAAATATACAAAACTTTATAGTCTTTATCTTTATTTTCACCATAAGTGTAAAGGATATATATAAAAGTTTGTCCATCCGTTTGTAATTTTTATAATTCTCGTTGGAGAGCAAAAAAAGTTGACATTTTATCGATCCTTGTTAAAAACGATGTCAGTTGAAATGGCGTTTATGAAGCCCACCGATATCTGACATATATAATATATATAACAAATGATTAGAAATCCTTTCGAGAATTTTTCTATTACCATTCAGCAAGATCAGTTTATGATTGACAGAAGCCCCTTATTTCATTTGGGCCATTTCAATGAAAGAAAAATCAATTAAAATAAATAAATAAATAAATAAATAAATAAATAAATAAATAAATGAGTAAATAAATAAATACATACATACAAAAATAAAATTAAATGGAAAAAGTAAACTTTGTTAAAACCTCTTATATGGAATGGGATTTTGGGTAATTTCATGCAAAAATCAGAAATTATTTTATTAGTATGATTTCAACATTTTTACGCTTTTTTCTTAAGTAAAATGAATATTTAAACTTTAATAAAATTTAAACGAGTATTAGTATTTTATTGAGATTTCAGTATAATATGTATAAACATGCCCTTAAGTCTTATGATTAAAACAATTCCCACATTTTTACATGAAAATATCCAAAACGCTAATCCGTATAAAATGGTTTAAAAAATGTGTAATTTGTCATTGTAAAATACTTACACATAGAACTATAAAATTAAAGCTGGGATTGACAGCTTTGCAATTTGAGAAGATAAAAAAATTCAAAATTGACAAAATTTAAATAACGCAGACCTTTTCCCTAAACTCCTCTGGATTAACTTTACATGCATTTTACATTAAGATTTACTTTTGAAAATATTAAAAAAGAAAATTATAAGTGCCGGAAAAAAAACTATTTCATCAGTTAAAAAATATTGCCACCTTTCTTTTATGAATAAAAAACCCAACAAAATTATTTTTTTTTTTGTTTACGTTCCAACTTTAGATTAATATATCTGTTTATAACGGATTTATATTTTTACTCCTCTTCTATTGATTTTATCGATTTAGTTGTTCCAGAGATTCAGTTTTATTACTATTTATTTTATTTTTGGTCCTCTGTGTAGTGATGTATTACCAATTTTTATTACAACATTTTTTAATATCTCCAAAACTGCTGCTCAGATCGAATTGAAATATATATGGAAGAATTGTAGAGGAAGACTTTCGTATTTTGAAAAATTATCTTGTAGTCACACTTTGGTAACCAAAGATTAGCTTCAGAGTATCAAATTTGACTATCTCGATTATGTAAAACTTCAAGAGCTTTTTTCATTTTTTAATGGGTTTTAGTCAACAAATATATTGGAATTAATTTGACGTTGAATATCTCTTTCCAACCTAAATTTATGTCTTACAACGTTGTTAGAAAAAGCATTGTCAGTAGATTGTAACACAATAATATTGTTAGACATCTGGCTGTGACATTTTCTGAACATTTTTCTGCCAACATTGTCAGATCTGACAACCGTGTATGCGTAGCTTAAGCCTTTTATCCACTTTTTTTCAAATTGACTCTATTATTCTATTTTATATATCTCGCGATAAATCGCGATTAATAAAATAAAGGAGGTTACACTATACACTAAGTTATATCTCGAAAACTACTTTTCTAATTTTGTTAAAAAATATATCAAAAAATTCTTATTAAAAATATCCTCAAGTCTTTCTTACATTACTTTATAATACGGCCAACAGTTATGGAGATAATAAGCCCTTTTTCTGAAAAAATTTTAAATTTTATACAAAATTTCGAAATTTTTATTTTATTTTATTTTTTTTTTTTTCAAAAATCTTAAAAATTCGAAAGTGCTAAAAATTCAAATTTTTATTATTTAGTAATTAGGATAAATTTCTTACAAACAAAATTAGATCCATTTTATTAAAATCGATGAATAAGTTTTTAATTTATTCTCAAATTATTTAAACTACTCATTAAAAAGTCACATAGTCACATAATAATAATAAAATCAGATTTTAATGAAACATGTGTTGTTTTGTTTGCAGCATATTTATCTTTATGAACAAAGAATAAAAATTTAAGTTTATGAATTTTTATGATTTTTTGACATTTTGTAAAATTTTTTTTTCAGAAAAGCACCAAATATCTCTATAACTGTTAACTGTATTAAAAAGTTTTTTTTATATATGTTATGCTTATTTATTGAATCCTTACAAAAGTTAAGTGAACTAACAGTAATTAATCAAATCTTAAATCTAAATCTTAATAGCTATTTAGTCTAACCAACGTCGGACTAAAAGCGATTTTAATGCATATGGTTTAACTTCGGCTCAGTTCCGCGGTGTTTTTTCTTCTCAATCGGATGTGTCCATTACTTCTTAGAATATTTCGTGCTAGCGGGTTAGGGTGTATTTCCTGCATGTTCTTTTATTACATCTCTTAACAAAGGAACGTTTAGATCCTGCGGTTATAGTTCGCAATATTTTGTTTTGGCGTCTCTATATTTTCTCAATATTTGATGCTAATGCCTTACCCCATAACTGGATCCCATAAGTCCATATTGACAAAACTGAGTTATAGAGAAGTGGTTTACAATCTAGACTGAGCATAGAATTTCTTTCAATTTGCCAATTTATTTGGAGTGCTTTCAATTTCATTTGGGTCAACTTTGCATCAATATTGAATTTCCAAGTATTACTTGGTTGTTTTTTGATAGGTGGGCATGATTCCCTACGCAAGGTAAATGTTATATGTGTACATTTTTGTTTATTTATTTTTATTTTCCATTTTTTAGCCACCTTTCAAATATATGGTCCTGCAAAATTCGAGATGCCTCCTGTGGGCGTTCATGGGTGCTTAAAATAGCTGTATCATCTGCAAATGTTGATGTATGGGTTTGACTATTAGTTGACATATCGGAGGTATATATCAGGTATAATACTGAACCCAGTACACACCTGCTTCAATAGGCTGAGGTGTACTAAAAAAGTCACCTTCTTTAAGAATAAATTTACGACCAGTTCTATAGCTTTTCAATAATTTATGTATTTATGGGTAAATTTTTTTCTATTTTATATAACAAGCCTTCATGCCACACTTTGTCAAAGGCTTGGGATACGTCACTGAAGAGAGCGGAACAATATCAAACGTTTTGTTTATAACATTCATAAGTCTGTGTGTTTGTTGGATAGTACTGTTCTTCTAAAACCGAATTGATGATTCTCAAATAGCTTAGACATATTAGATAATAGACTTATGGGTCTATACGATTCTACTTTTGTGTGATCTTTTCCTGGCTTAGGTATCATAGTAATCAGTGATAACTTCCATTCTAGTGGATAATATTAAAGGCGTAATATAGTGTTAAAAATATAAAGTAGTATTTTTAATACTATTCGGGGTAACTCCAAAAGCATCTGGCTACTGATTTTTTCAATACCAGGTGCCTTTTTAGTGTTTATATTAACAATAGCCTTGTCGATCTCTCGAATCTCAAAGTAAAGGGATTCAACTGCTCTGAAATGGGGCACAACAGGAGGCAACACAATTAGGTTATTTGATTCCTTAAATGACTAACAAACAGATTTCCTTTTTTTAGTATCGTTTTTTGCTTATCCACCATTTGTATTACGTAAAGGTGGTCTACTTGTTACAGGTCTCTTGAGTTTTTTGTGGCTCGCCATAGTGAGTAATCTGACTGAGGCGTTGTATCCAGATTTTCCAGATAATTACACAAAGATAAATTTTTTCGGTACTCCAAAAATTTAGAAAGCCTTTTTTGGCATTCTTTTAGCTTTGATTTCAGTTGATAGGAACTGTGAAGTTGCCACTCTCTTCGAACTCTTCTTTTTTCAGTCAAGAGCCGTTATTTTTAAAAAGTAATATAACAAACACTTAAAGATAATTTTCAGAAGAATTTTTTTTGATATATTTGAACAAAATCAGACAAATAGTTTTAGATATATGTCTCAATATATAGTTTAACTTCCTTAATTGTAAAAATCGCGATTTATCGCAAGAACTAGAGTCAATTTTAAAAATATGAATTAAAATCTTAATGCTTATGAATATCGTGTGTCCATATTGACTAAGAAATCCTGTGTCGCAGAAATTTTTATTCATTTTGTAACTTTGTGTAATGAAGATGTACGTACATATATATTAAGTATATCTTCTAGTAACTGCCCTCTTGAGGCATTTATTATAATTAAAATAAATTCTTACAAACTTGCATTGGAATTTCTATGAATATCAATGTTATTTTGAAACCTAATATTTATTAAAATTAACACTTAAATAAAACAAATTTTATTCATAAACCACTATTTATTTATGATAGTTTTCAATTCATATTAATTTCATTCCAACTACAAAACTTCATAAAATATTTCCTACCTATCGACTTGAATTTTATCAAACTGACATATATTTTACTATTAAGTAATAACTCTCCTTTATAGGACAATATTACAATTGTGATGTGATTACATCCAAACAAATTAGTAAACCATCACCTTTAGTTTTCTACAAGAAAAAAAATTTATTCATATGAAAATTTTGTATAACTAAAGAATTTATTTTCCCTTCAATTTCAATATAAATAAACAAATAGGTTTGATGCATAAAAGAACTATATAAATAATTTTAGATTTATTTTAATATTTCATATCCTTACAAAAATAATCATAATAATACATATTATAACGCATATAAAACAAACATTTACATTTGTGTTTTTGGGTGCGTCTGTGTGTGTAGAAGCAAAAATATAACAAATACTTTAACAAATTAAATATAACAGAAAATAAATAGAAAAGAAGAAAAATGTTAAACATAAGAGAGGAAAGAAAGAGAAGAAAGGAAAGAAAAAAACATAGAAACTAAAATAAAATAATAATAACCATATGACATTTGTAATCATAGAAATTACAACACTTCACTTGTCTATAATAAACCAATGAATTTCCTATTTTGCCATGATAATCCTTTAATTTCCTGCCTGAATTTCATTTTCATTTTCTGGCTTATATATATAAACATAGTTACATATAGTATACATTTTGTATGTGTGTGTGTGTATAACAAAAGTTCGAAACGACACAAGAAGGACAACACTATAATCACATATACATACTTACAAGTTTTAATGTAAAAATATACACAAACACATTTAAGAAAATATAAACCAAACATTTATATAACCCAAAACTAACACATTACATTTATACTTATACAGACATACTGATAGTTATTGAAACCTAAGTATATATGTATGTATGTATTAGTATAGGGGACATTTTATAGTGAGAAGGAAATTAAAATTTATGTAATATTTTTATTTCTAAAAATTTATTTTTTCAATTTATAAAAAGGTACTAAATTTGTTTATTATTAATTATAAATTTTTATTTGTGTCGGTTGAAATGGCCTTTATGAAGTCCACCTATAACTGACTTATAAATTATATATTACAAACGATCAGAAATCCTTTTGAGAACTATGTTATTGAAATTCAGCAAAATCGGTTTATAAATGGCGGAGATAGATTTTTTAATCGGGTCTTCGACTTTCTGAAGCTCCTGTTCGCTAGGGAATTTGTTTTTGTAAATAAGTTTTAAATTTTTTTAATTTTTGTGCTAAAAATGGAAACAAATCGGTTTAATAATGACATAGATATCGGCCGAAACGTATTTTTGTCTCTTTCCATTTTTTGTTATTGCTAAAAATTCTTATATAGACCGCACATAAAATTTAGAAATTTTGTATTCACTATATTGATTTATAAACTACTGAGATATGTATATATCAATAATTAAAGCAGCGAAATAATAATAATAATAAAAATAATAATATAAATACACACACAAACTCTTATATTAAGCATTGCAAAGTGGGGCAGAATTGATTTTTTTGGAAATAAATATGTAACTTCTGATCGGCTGCTTCGATTTGAAATTTGGTATAAGTGAAGCAGAGGAGGGTACAATGTTATGTTTACTAGGGGGACACAACAAATCCCTCAGGAGCGGAGCTAAGGGGCTTGGTACCTCTGACATAAAAAAGTTTTAATCGCTTGCCAAATTTTTTTCTCCTCCGCATCCGATATTTTTACAGGACATGTGAGCACAAAAAACGTGCTCACATGTCCTATTTAGCTCTTGTAGTTTTCGAGTTATTTCCGTTTGAATTTTTAAATACCACAATTTTGCATATTCTTGGTCCAGCTTTATTTATATATATCTTAGTATTTCAAACCGTTTTTATTCGTTTTTCCTTAGCTAATTAGAGAACGAAATTATCTAGTCCAAAAATAAATGATTTTGAATTTGAAAATTGCAAAAATTCACGATTTTATGTGTATTTTTTTTTTTTGGCCGATCTATACTCTTCTTTCTCTAAAATAAAATTTTCTTTAGCAACATACAAATATTTTGCACTTTCCTGAAAGATAACTTCACGGAAATGACTTTAAGATAAAAAACGAACCTAATAACTCAAATGGTTAAGGTACACACTCTCTCGAATTTGACCCATTTTATATGAGAGTTTTGCATTTAGTCTATATTTTCTCAAATCCCA
>MINK01173656.1:11703-24082 GCA_001735545.1 Phormia regina
TCAACAACATAGATATTCAACAATTTTGTGGTTTTCCCAATTGTGACGTTGACAACCACTCTACCAATGCAGTTTACTGTTATCCAACAAAATAAAATATTTAAACCAAACAAATTATTACATAAAATTTAATTTAGCATTATCTTTAGTTTAAATATTTTACAAACAAATAAAAACGATTTTGGAAAAATTCTTTCATTTTTGCTCGCTACTGTACATATATACATGTTTTTTTTTAAGAAATTCCCACTACTTTTGAAAATACTTATGTATATCTGCACTTAGAATTTAAATTAAAAACGCATTTTCTATGTGTTTTTTAAATTTTTTTATTAGGCGATAAATAAAATTTGTAAAATAGTCAAATATCTTAAACCATTACAAAAAATCAAAATTTTGATCAGTAGTGGCAAGTTTAGAAAATTCAAATAATGTTAAGCTTGTAACACAAATAAAAATTAGTTTTCCTAATCGAAGTTTAGTTACCATTCAAAATTTTCATGAGCTTCGCTAAATGAGCGGCTGTTATTGGAGTAAAATTGTGAATACCAAGCACGAAATAGTTTGACAGACATTTCCTCCTTAACTAATTGCGGCTGCTTACGAAAAATCTTGTGATTCCACATGCTCATGTCCCGTTCAAACTACAAAGAAAAAATATTTATATAAACATTTGTATTACTTGTGATTTATTCTAAACTTAAATTATTATTTAATAAAAATTTATTTTCATTAGTAGTTATAGCGTATTGAGTTCCATTATAGTTTCTATTACCGGAAGTCAGTTGTTTTAATTTCTTGCATTTTTTATATTTTGTTAATTTTTATTTTAGTACAAAAAGCTTTAGGTTAAAAATGTCGAATTTCTATAACTAATCCCGTGATTTCTATAACTAATCGCGCGATTCAAAAAATGAAATGGAAACAATTTAGAAATTCCGGAACGGCTGTTCCTTTTTAAATAAAATTCATCTTTTTGATAATAAATTTGCAGGAGAATTTAAATTTTTAAATGATATCAACTAAATCGATTTGAGTGCGGTAAGTAGCAAAAATCGGGTTTAAAGGGAAAATGTGCTAAATTGAACTCTTGGTCCAGATAGACCAAATCGTAAAGATGTAAGACTAAAAAGTAGAAGTATCTACTGTTGCGAAAATATCGAAAGGTGTTTTATCTTAGAGTGATATGAAAATCATAGTAATGATTCGACTTTCGGATGAGATATGATATAATAAAAAGCTTTTACATAATTTTCAAGAACAACCAAATTTGCTCATAACTTTTCGATTAGTTTATTTTAATACTTTTTATTTTTTTTTATTTTATTTATATTTAAAAAGTTTTGACAATATATTTTAGAGGGAATTCGCGTGATCTCGGAAAATTTAATTTTTTTTAAAAAGCTATATCTTTGCATATTTTAATGAAAAATTAAAAAAAAAAAGTTTTTTTTAAAATTTGTTTAAACTTTTTAAAGATCGTTCACTAACATTCGAAAGTGATATCAATAGTGAATGTTTTGCGACCGTTGCTGTTCAAAAGTAAATCCGGCAATTTCGAAAAATAGCTGAAATTTTGATTATTCTCTGTTCGACTTCGAAAAGCTTACGAGGTCTTTGATAAACATTTTCAATTATATTTATTTCTTAAACCCTTCACCAAAGATGTAAATCATTAAATCATTCTGTTTTTTGTTTTCACAATTTTCATCGGAGAGCAAAGAAGTTGTACGAAATAATGACGATAGGACAATGTCCGTCCCTCCTTGTGTCGTTTTAAATGGCCTTTATAAAACCCACTTATAAGCGACATATATGTATATTATATATATCAGATCGGAAATTCTGTTGAGAATTTTGGTATCGAAATTGAGCAAGATCGGTTCATAAATAGCAATGTTATTTACAATGTTGTATTATTCAAACTGAACAATAAATTTTTTTAATGTCGGAGATTGAACCACTAAACTAGGGGTGTCGATTTCGTTATAACCTCGGAAACCAAAAATGGGCGTGGCCTGCCCACTTTACCGCCACCTTCCATATAGGGAAAACACTAAAAACGCAAGGTGTTCTTTGAAACTTCATTTCATAGTATCTTTTAAACAAAAGCATGGTCCGCACACTTTACGGCCCACCTTATATATAATGTAAAAGTTGATAAACTTGATGGTGGCTATAATAGATTCGGCCAAGCCGAATATAACATTCGCGCTTGTTTACTTTAATTTCAATATATTTACGTGTAAGGAACGCGAAAGTATATAAAAAAATAAGTTTTATGGAGGCATGAAGAACCATGTATACTAAACTCTATATTTACTAAACTCTTTTTTGTTTATGGAGGCATTAAGAACCGTGTATAACGGACGTATTATATTTACTAAACTCTCTTTTACTTATGGAGCCATGAAGAACCGTGTATAACGGACGTATTATATTTACTAAAATCTCTTTTGCTTAAGTGCAGTTTCTTCACTCTCACAAACAATATTATATTTTTAGTGATTGACATCCCTACACTAAAGTGAAAAATCAATTATCTGATTATTTGTTGTGTTGAAAAATAATAAAAATTAAAACAAGTAATATTTTTGTTGTTTTCAATATTATTATCTAACTACATAGCTTGATAATCAGCCTATCGTGAACAACCTTAGTGGGTTACATAATATATAGTGATTTTTATTTTTAAATAAATAATCAGTTATTTTAATTTATAACAAAACGTAAATTATTATTTCGTGATTTACACATGTCAACTTGTATACTATTAATCAGGAACTTTCCTTTTTTGTGTTCCAATGTTGTGATCCAAAACTTCAACAATTACATTTACAATATATCGGACAGTAATATCTTAGGTTTTATCCATACTTAAAATCTGACTCGTTTTCAACTAAATATGCAAAAATATATGCTAAAAGATAAATACCATTTATTAGTAAAATGTCTGATTCTGATAAATACGTAGCTATTTAGTATTTGAATGCTTCAGAAAATATCTTTTGAATTTGAAATATTTTGCCAATATTTTGCTAAATGAAGAGAATTAACTAAAGGTATAGAAAAATCAGAAACATTCCAGCTCAAAACTTGACACCACGCCTCAACTATTACTGTGTGAAATTTCATTAAAATCGAACCTGCCGTTGCGAAACTACATATTGATTTCCATTTAATTTTTTCAGGTCGCACATTGTTCCTTTTTCAACATCCTTGATGTTGAATCAATGACAATATTAAACCCTAGACGATATATGCAGGACAGCTAGAACAATTCGTCAGTGAGTTTTTTTAAACAAATGTCGCGAAATGTCGTTGGTAAAATGAGGATAAAATAAACGAAATATTCATCTATATATTAGCCAACAACTTGTTTAACGATTAGTCATCGCTTTTGTCGTATGCGAATATATAGGCGCAGAAGTCGTACATAAAATCGGCATAATTGGTGTACAATGTCCTTAGAATTGTCATTAATGTAATACGAATGACAACGATTATATAGATGACAGCTTATGAAATTTGTCGCAAACGATCACATGGATGATATGTCATTCAATTAGTAGTTTACGATTATATCAATACAAATGTATGGAAATATTGACATAATTAAAATTAGAATATTAAATCACAATTTTGTTTATAGAGAATTATGTAAAATTTCCGTTCTATTGTTGTCGTCTGAAATCTAAAAATATGTATATTAAAAATAATTATATTTTTAAATTAATATCGGAGTAATTTTTGTTAACCATTTGTAATTACAGAGTATTATTTTTTAATAATAAATAATATTTTATTTTGCTAACAAATAAAATATTTACGTTCAAACGTTCCAACTTGTCGTGTTGTAATGAATATTTTATATTCTAGTCTGTTTTTCTTTATAAATATCGTTTTATTAATGTCGCTCAAATTTTCGTAAAAATAAGTTCTACAAAAGAAAACATTTAAGACATTAAACTTTATTTACCTAAATAAAAGACGATAATGAAATTTTGTCGCTTAATTTGTCATCAACAAAGTTTAAAAAGAAAATATTAAAAACATTGTCACCATCTTTGTCATCTAAAAAATTAAAAAGTGAAAACATTGCAGACACTGTCAGTCTTCTTATCTTGAAAAACATTTGATCGATGAAACTAATTAAGACATTTTCCTTATGTCTTTAATATCGATTATTACAAACATTTCTACTACCAAAAAATTAAATGTAACGGATTTTAATACCGATTATAACAAAATCGGAAAAGCATTAAAAAAATATGTCGAGTTTGGGAGATCGTACGAGTCATTTTTAAATTTCTGATTTATTTCCATTTCATTTTTAAATCGGAAACTATGCATTGTCTGTTATTTATTTACACATTTCGTTTTTAATATTCTGAAAACCTTCTATATATATCGTCAATTCCACGAGGGAATGCCGAAAAATATTTTCTATGTCCTCTGATTTTTGGCATATACCTAACCTATGGAGCCATTTAAATATCTATTTTTTTTTTTAATTTTTAAAAATTTGCAAACTTAATTACGATTTTCATTTACCTATTTTTGAATAATAATATTAATTTAAAATTACTATATTTATAAATGCATTTTAAGTCATTAAAACCGTTAAAAACTTTTAGAGATATTGGAAAAGACGACATATGTTTCGAGTTTTAACAAGATTCAAAGTTCAGACATTAAGTAGAACTAGATTAGCTTTACTCTTGGTTCTTTTGACACTGGTGACAATAATTTAAAAAAAAAATTATATTACCATTATGCTTTCTCCAAATACCGCAAATTTCATGAATGGACCTAGGATTCTAGGGGCATAAAAACGATGAACTACTTTTTGCAACATTGGTTCAATTGGTGTCACAGTTTGCAAAACTTCAATTCGGCCCATAGATGGAGACTTCATGTGTAGTTGTACATATGATGGACCAATCTGCAAAAGATAGGGCTGTAGTACTTAACAGAAATATCAGAATTTTCATTCAAACATACCTGTTCACCAACAACATCCATTTCAAAAACTTTAATATTTTTTGTAAGTTCTATAGAATGTTTTAAGGTAACTCTTGCAATGTGTTTTGTTGGAGCTTCTGATGGTTTCCACCTTTAAAAATATTAAGATTTAATTTATAATTAATTTAAATGTTTTTTAATATTTATATTTAATTAAAATGCTTAGCACCAGTCTGTGTATAAATAATTTACGATGAGCCTGTAATATTTAATGTGTAAATGTATTGCATACATATACTGTTAGAAAATAAAACAAAGCACTTGAAAATATTCTAAATAATATAATTTCCAAAGCTAGTATCTATAAAATCTATTAAATTGTGCTAACAATAATACAAATAAATTTGGTCCACACGTGATAAATTCTTATCATGATAAGAATTTTACGTTTGTTGTGATATAAAAATGTATCGTGTAGATCCTACGTTATGGAAATTAATTGTTTGATAAACAATTTCTTTAATAAGGTGTTCACGATAGGCCGGCTATCTGATTATGTGGTTATATTAAAAATAGAAAAATACTATTAAAAAATAACCAACTTTGCCCAGATCGTACCCTTGTTTATAGATTATGTGATTATCTGTTTATTTTTATTACTGAAACCTGATAACGAGCCTATCGTGCACCACCCTATTAATACTTTAATATTAATAAATTTAATTGTAAGGATGTGATCCCAAGATGATTTTTTAAATAATTCTGTAACTTGTGAACCGTTCGAGATATCTTAATAAAATTTTGCATGGTCAGAGCTTAGGTGTCTCCGAATTTATTTGGAGTATTTTTTCGGAAGCATCTAGATATTTGGGTCGAAGCAAATCACACTCATTTTTGTACTCGCTTTTGTAAGTTTTTTAATCTTGGGGATCTTAATTTGTAATGTTTTTTAACAAATTTTAATAATATTACTGTAAACATCATATCAATATAATATTAAAGTATAATAAGTCACTGAATATTCCAAAAATACTGTACTATTGTGGATGTGAAAAAGCCATAACATAAATTTTTTCCCCGTAGCCAATTCATAAATAACAAAAATGGATATTTTTACATTTTTCTTTATATATTTTTGATATAAAATGGGTCAAATTTATGAGGGTTAGGTGTAGCTGTACAGTGAAGATACGTTTCAGAAAAGTATAAAATTATTAGCACCACCCAAAAATTATTAGAGCCCTTTCCAAACTTACTATTGTACACTCATCTGCTACCCGTATACCAATAGTTTCACGCAAATGCAACCAGTTACAGATTTATTTTCCAAATTTTCGATTCATACCCGCTGTGCATTGTATTATGTACATTTAATTTGTATTTTCGACTTTTTTTTTAAATATTAAACATTTTTAAATATATACATTTCTTAAACCTCAAATGAGTAGTGAAGAAATTCTCATAAATAAAATACAATCTCAATAGTTTTTCTCTTTATACTTACAAAGCTTGCCAATGATGATTTCCAACATTTTTTAAAACACTGTTAAGTGGGTCCGATCCTCCAGCTAAAACGCTGGCATTATGAATTGCTTGAAAATGTGCTAAATCAGCACCATTTTCTGGAATCTCTTGTATGTGACAATTAACATAAAATTCATTCCTTCCGTGGTAAACAAACTCCTTTGATTCAATTTCCTTAATGACTGGAAGAATCCATGGTTCTTGATCAGATTCTGCATGGTACCATACAAATATATTGTCATTTATTTCACGTGATATCCATTTTTTGACTTTTGAGGTTTGTGGGGCTACGACCAATGTTATGCAATTTAATTAAAGAATTCATGTTAATTTTTTAACTCACTTACCACATGTGCTATATGGTACATTTACACACTTTCCATCAGTGCCACGAAAACTCCATTGGTGAAAGGGGCATTCGATTGCATCACCTATAACTCTGCCTCCGACACCTAAATTGGCACCCATGTGTGGACAATACGCATCCAAAACGTATACAGAATTATCTAATGTTCGAAAGACTGCAAATTGTTCACCTAAAGCAGACACACTTTTGACTTCTCCTTGTTTAAGATCTGAGGACTCCATTAAGCTGTACCATCCGTTGGGATAAGGTGGTGGTAGTTCCTTTATACCAATTTTACGTAATTTACGTATTCTATTTATAGCATCCTTTTTTCTTAGTGCATTTAATTTCTTCGGTAAAATAACATTGTAACCAACATCATCAATGTGCTATAACAAAAAGTGATACTTACTCATATATTTCAATAATATTAAATGCAATATATTCACAAGTTTTAAAAGAACATGAAAATACGGTAAATAAATCCAACATCAAAAAAAAAAAAAAATGTTCATCGAATTTAATGATAAGTATTCAGTGCAATAATGATTACACTATTGCCATTCTATGTAAATATTGCAAAAAAAAAAATCTAAATATAATAGTGTTTTGAATTTAGCAGTAAACTATCACCATTTTATTTATTATTTTATGCAAGTTTGTTATTCCGTTTGTAATTTTAACAATATTCATCAAAGACACTAAAAAGTATATATGTATGTATAACCCTTAGCAAAATCGGTTTATAAAAAATTGAAAATCGGCTACAATTACGAAATTGGTAATATTAATTAATTTTTAATTGATTTTGCTCCAATCATCAAAGCAATAATATTAATAATTACAATAATTGATTTTATTATTACTACGTTTTCTTAAATATAATGATGAAATATAATGAGCTGAAAATTTTAAAAAAAAATATTCAAATTTATTTTATTTCTACATTTTTATAGACAAATTTTTAATACTTCTTTAAATTATTGTTTAAGAACTGTCAATTTATTTAAAATATAAATTTAAATCAATTAGAAAATTTATTATTTTAATAAATAAAATTCTAACAAAAATTTAGTTAACAATTTTATTAAAAACTGAAGATACCTCCAAAAATCGCATTTATTGTACGATTTCCTTAAGTATCGAAATTAATATCGTAATAAGATCTTGGGAGAGTTCGTCTTATAATATAATCTTAAATGTTTTAAATGAAATTTCTTATTCCTGTGATTAAATTCTGAACGAAATTCTTAAGTAAACTTAACGAAATCGGCATACACAGTAATAGAACCCGATCTTGTTTATTAAATGCCTGTTTCTCTATGTCGAACGAAAACTTCGATTCAAATAAATGTATGAAAAACCACAGATAATTAATGTTTATGTTCTTTTCCTTACTTTTTTCAAAACGAATATTTCGTTCAATATAGAGAAACAGGCAAAAAGGGAAACAGGCAAAAAAAAGTAAAAACAAAATTCTTGCCTAGAAAAATTCAAAACAATCGGTTGCAACATTTTTGCAAAAAATATTTATATAGAAACGTTTTACCAGTTTTAGGAAAATGTTGAAAATCATTGGTAGTATATATAGTTAAACATGTTTTGGGGACCCTAGAGACTGTTATGCAGTGATCTGAATTTTCAATGTTTCAGGAATAGTTTTGCATTTTTATCTTGCAAAACGAATGAAAATCTAGAGGAATATTTAAAAGTGGACAATTTCAAAGCTGGGTAGGTTGGATTACTATGAACACTTCTGGAAACAAAATGATTAACTTCCTAATCACTTCTATAAATCAATAAATAAAGATAGTCAAGAAATAAATTGTAAAAAATATGATTTTAGGGGAAAAGAAATGAATTGATTTTATAATTTTGACGCATTAAACAGTTAACATATTCAACATATTTGTCTACAAAAAGATCAATTGTCAAATAAATGATTTAAATGGATATATATGAAAGTATGTTACTTAGTAGTTCCATAAAATACCCCTGGTAAGGCTTCGTCCATGTGACATAATTTCGTTGAATTATTTTCAAAATAGCGACCGGTATTTTGTGCACAAAGTTTACATGGACAGCCAGCAAATTCTGAGTGCATTTGGACCTAATGGGATTTCATATGGTCGGTGTATCTGTTATTTTCCTGTCCGACAAAAATTTTTAGATTTAGTATATTTTAGCTTATTATAATAACTAAATTAAAATTCTCACACATCATGTGAATACCTTAAATTTATTGTCCACTTATTGCATTACATTTCAACATTAATTTCGCTAATTTAATAGTGGCAAATAATTCGTAAATATAAATGTGAATTTCTGAAGGCGAAAGCCACAAACTATACTACATTTCAAAATTTTAAATTTATACTTTTAAAAATATCAATCTGTATAATTATTAAGAGAAATCGATTCCCACTTGTAGACAGCACTTTCAGAGCTAGATTTAGCATTAAAAGTGGATTAAATGCAGTAACAATTTTAAAAATTATACAAAATACTTTTTAGCATTTTTTACAGTAATTTTTAATTACATACAGTTTTAAAATATTAGCCCTAATTTTACTTTATTTTTCTATATTATCTTCAACTCAGAAGAAGAAACAACAAACATTTTTCTTTACAAAATATTTGCCATTTTTGACGATTTATTTACGTCTTCTGGCAACACTGCTTGTAGACATAATAATATTTGAAAACAGTCATATACAATGGAAATGATATTATTTTTCTCTTTGACTAATATCAAGAGAATTTTTTTCAAAATCGGACGATATAAACTTATACATTAAATACTTACCTTTTTCCAGTTGCATGGTATGTAAAATAACCAATAAATTATTGCTATTGCAACAATTGTTCCACCTAATTTAAATACATTTGTAAACAACGAACCATCTCCAATAAAATGCTCCATCCTATCAATAACATAAATCTGTTCAAATGTGTTAAACACGATAGTTTTATTTATATTAAAAAAATCCATTGTTAATAATCTAGAAATAAATAAAAATACACCAATACAAATTGTCAAATAGTATAAGATAATAATAGTTATATTTAGATGGACGGATCCAAAATTCAGTTTACAAAATACATGTTCAAAAATGATTTAATATTAATGGAAATCAGAAGGTCATAAACGAAACATCCGATAAATTATTTACAATTAAGAAAAATATGTGCTCAATCTATTTCCAAAGCCAAAAAACTTAATTAGAAATAGAAAAATGTGCGGATACAATATTTTCAATTTCTTATTATTATTATTATTATTATTTTTTTTTGGTTCTCCCGATCGCTGAAATAATAAAAACAAAAAATGTTTAAACTTACTACACTCCTTAAAACAATATGTGCGCAATTATCATCAATACGTTAATGTTATAAGCGTAAAGGGGCTTTAACTCTATAATAATACAATGTATTAAAAGCAAAAATAATATGGTGTAAATACCTTCAATACTTTTTATGTTGAAATTTTTGAAACACAATTTCATCTCTTAAAGCACTTTTCTATTTATACTTTTATATGTTTTTATTATTATTATTATTTATAATATTTTAACATAATTAATACATTAAAGATAATGAAACTCTGGCCCGCCCTTATGTACAGTGATTTTCAAAAATAATTTAACATTTTATTTTGGGTTTTGCAATTCTAATAAAATGTATAGAATTTAATGTAACAATAAGTACCTGATAAAAATTTCCAGTACAAGAGTAACGAACGTTCATTATTATGCTTAACATTTTAAGTTTTTCTTTCCGATAACTGACAACATTTCTTCAGTAAGTTGTCATTTGTACTTTCAAGCTGAGCATGTCGATTAGTTCAATTTATATGGTTTCAATCATTTACTGATTTGAAAAATATTCAAATTCACATCTACATATATGTATGTATCAGGTATATTTATGTGCATATATATGCATAAATGTGTATATTAGAGTATCCCGTTGAGAAAAGATTAACTTTATTATAAAAGACCAGTCAAACTATGCGTATGAATGTGCTGAATATGGAAAATTTAAAATTCATCTACAATTCATGATGAGCTGAATATGGAATATTTAAAATTCATTTCAGTTGACTACCAGCGGACAGTGCGCTAATTCTTAAGTTAAATACTTTTATAATTGAATAAGAAAATAGTAAGAACTTGTTGGCATCATAGAAGAAAACTGTGTGCTACGCAACCTAAAAAAATGGGACCTTAAAAATTATAAATTTTAATAGTCCTGCAAGTTTTTTTTTTTGCCATTTTTTTATTTTTATTTTTTCTCCCATAATGTTTGCAAAGGGAAATCTTGCAAAAAGCCTAATCAAATAATAAAATTAATGTAATGTCATTCCTTTGAGCATCAAAATTAATGCTGCCAAAACATGTGCATTTGTATGTTTAAACTATGTTTGGAAAGATTTTTTTATAATATTTTAAATGCTCTGACGTATGAAAAGTACAAAAATGAATTAAAGGATTGGATTTAAGTAGAATTATTCCAATTTTTAAACTTCAATAAAGCAAAATAGTTTTTGTTAATTTTTATAAAGAAATACGGTTTTTTTAATAATTACTTATTCGATTTCTTATTTACGTTTATTATATTTAAGTTTAACTTAAACCAATTGTTTTAGATATTTTTTTCACTGGAAACTCTACATATTAATGAGTTTGATATAAGGGACAATGTAAGTTTGCTTGAGAAATTCGCAAAAGTTTTAATTTTTTCTTTGATCATCTTTCCTACTGACTGATCTTTTTAAGTGTAAACAACAAATAAATTTTGTAAATTTAGTTATAGTTTGCCCTATGAATTGTCGTAATGTATTTTTCTTCGTTTTATAAAAACAGGGGTAAAAAATTATTTAAGAAAAACTTTTGACATTAAATTAAAAAAAGTATTACGTATTTTAAATTAAAATTTAACTTTTGAAGATATTCCTAGAAAATACATAAAAGATATAATATTGTTTGAATATGTAGGGATATATTTACAGTTTCTCTATGTCATATTAATGCCTTTTTTCACCTTTTAAGCGAACGAAAACTGTTTACGGTTTCTCAAATTCACTTCTAAGTTTATTACAAAAATTTGGTTTCCGAATTTCGAACGATAGGAACGAAAATATAAAAATCAGTCGCTTGTTTTTTTGCTTTTGACTTTTTTAATAAATATAAGAAAATTACACAATTAAATGTTTCATAAGAAACAAATTGGGGATTTTAACCTGATTTAGAATTACAAAATCTTGATTCTACCAATGATTGTATCGATAATATGTAGCAATATTGATAGAAGAAATTTGGACTTAAAAGTAGTTCAGAATTGCTGAAATTCTTTATTCAAAATAATTCAGAACTTTGTTCGAATTGATAATATGCATTATTCGATTTTTTACATCTATTTAAGTAATAAATAATTTATAAAAATATATATAGAAACAATGAATTTATTTAATTTAATATTATGTTTGAAAGAATTTTTAAGAGAAAGTCTATAAATTACTGAACACTAATATAGAAAAAAAAA
>MINK01173657.1:0-15857 GCA_001735545.1 Phormia regina
ACAACAAAATATGTTTGATTACATGTATTTTGTTGTTGCATGAGTTAGGTTTTTGACAATTAGTTTCGTTTCTTGTGAATCTTTGCATAAATGGTTAGTATTAAAAAAATAATTTTAAAAAGTTATTTACTGTTTACTATGTTGCACTTTATTTTTATAAATTTTATGAGCATTTAGTTGACTAAATATTGTGCTTCTATTGAGAGCTTTTTAAAAGTCCTTAAAACAATGACTTGTATTAAACTTTCTACATTTAAATTTCAAAAGGATTAAATAAAAAAGAAAATTGTTTTACAAAAAAAAGATAAATAAAATCAAAGAAAATAAAAAAAGTTTAATATGTTTTTTTAATAATTCAGTATGTAGTTCTTTTTTGTGTACAGCCAACAAATTTAAAATTCTAAACTAATTTAAATTATTTAATAGCAACAACAACAAAAAAAGTAAACAATCATCCTAACCAATTATCGCTTAATTAACATGTAAACTATTTCAATAAAGAAAATAAAAAAAGAAAACATCATCCAATCCCTCATAAAACCTTTGCTTGACTTCATTGTTATTCTAAATGACGCCACATACACTTTTTTCTTTTTTTTTTCTTAAATTATCAATGTTTTCATTTCATGTAGTTATTGGTGGTTTTTAAATCAGCCACTACTTATCTCTATACACATTTTAGAGAAGGTTCAAAGACCCTAACTTTAGATTTTATGGGTTTTTATATTAAGAAAAGTTTTCTATTGTGAAAAATATCGTACCATTTTTTGGAAAAGATTAATATAATTTAATTAAAGCAAGTTGAGGGAAGTAATAATTGTTAAAGTGATGATATTTTTAATATACAATAATTGTCTAACGCTTTAACCAGTAAAACTTTTATATAAATAAATAAAAAATTACTTGAATTTTCTGCTGAATGTTAGAAAAAAATGAACTCAACATTGATTAAAAGTCTCAATTTCAAAAATTTCCTTGCATGCTCTTTAGCTAAATCGTACATTGTAAATGTCAAGATAATCAATCAATTATCAATTGTTTGTAAGTGAGCACATGTTTTCAAGTTTAACTATATCCCACATACAAAATAAAATACATTTAACAATAATTAGAACAAAAATAAAACAAAATAAAAAAAATCTACACATAGAGGCACTAAAGCAGAAAAATAAAATCCTCTATAAAATTGTTACAAAAAAATCAGAAAAAAAAATTACTCTTTCTTTTATTGTACTCTCTATTTTAATCAATAAATGAAGGTTAATACAAATTTAGTGATTTTTTTAAAGGTATAATTTATTTTTAACAATTAACACAAGTGCATTTATTTTTTTTTTTTTTTATTCCTAATTTAGTGTTTCAGGAAGTAAATTAAAACTTACGCATCCATTTTAGATATTCCTTAAATGTATTAAAGAGCATTTGCTTGCTAAGTTTATAATTTTATAAAGTTTTCTTTTTATATATTTATTGTTTTTTAACTACTTTCTATATTTTTTTATTTATAACTTTTTGTATTATTTTTAGTTTTACAAACATTTATTTTTGTTTTATTTGCATTATAATAAATAGTAACCATAGTATTAAATTTAGTAACATAGGTTTTTTGTTAATAAAAAATATTTAATAATTTTGTTTTTCTTGAACGCTAAGAAGATTTTTTTTATTTGATAGTTTGGAAAATTATTTGATTTTCACGTTAAACTAACTAAAAATGAAATGACACAATTATTTTTTTTTTATTATTTTTACTCAATACATGTCACAAGAAAGTAGAAAAGAAAACTGCAATTTTTTGTTGTTGGTGGTGTATTGGAGGAAATAAGGGTAGTATGACAAAATGTTAAAAGGCAGAGATGTAGAATACTAGAGGGATATTTCTTAGCTTTAAAATTGGAGATGATAAAATAATTTTCAAAAATCGTTTTGTGATAAAAAAAATATGATTTTTTGGTAAAAAAAAAATACATTTTTTGACTTATTATTGGTTTTAAACATAGATTATTATATAGACTTTTTAAAAGCCTAAGTCGATTGTCAAAAAAAAAAAAAAACCTAAGTCTTAAAATGTGTTAAAAATTTCATTAAAAACAAAAACAATTGCAGTACGAGTGTATTTTTGAATATTTTTTTCAATTGAGTTTTTTAAGCTTCATATAATGTTGTTGCATGAGTAAGGTTTTTGACAACCGACTTAGGTTTTTTGACAATTAGTTTCGTCTCTTATTACTCTTTGGTTTTAACCATAGATTACTGACATAGATATGAACATAGAATAGAACTAGAGGTTTATGGAGAGCGACCCTATACTAAATTTTCAAAAAATTTACTTATTTTTTTGAAAATACAAAAACAAAATATATGTGACTACATGTATTTTGTATAAATTTCTTTTTGACAATTGAATTAGGTTTTGTTTTCTCTCACATAAATATCTAGTTGTCAATGTATGCATATGAAGCTTTAAATACTTAATTGAAAAAAATTACTTAAAAAATTACAAAAAACAATGAAATTTTTTACAAACACATTGTTAGACTTAGGTTTTTTTGACAACCGACTTAGGTTTTTGAAAACTCAACTTCATGCCCATGTTATAATCAATGGTTTTAACTTAATTTTGGCAAAGAAATAACATTTTTGAAATTATCGAACATGTCAAAACATTTTCTAATATTTTTTTTTTTAATAATTAATTGAAATTTCGATAAAAAAAAAAAAACACTATAATTTCGAGGAGAAAAGCAAGTTTTGAAGTAAAAAACTGGTTTACAGGCTAAAAATAATTTATTTTGTGGTAAAAAGGTAGTTTTGAGATGAAAAATTATTTTCCAGGTTAAAAAAATCAATTTAAAATAAAAAACTTATTTTGAGGTTAAATAAGTTTTAAGTGGTGAACAACAGATTTTTTTGGTAAAAAAAAGCAAGTTTAAGGGGAAAAATAGTCTTTGTAATGGGATAAAAATTAAGAAAAAAAATCAATTTTTTGTTGAAAATCATTTTTTTAAGAAAAATTGATTGGGATGTTCAAAAAGTTAACAGCCGTGTTCAAAAATTATTATTTAATCTCCCCCTAATTTAATACGCTATGGTTTATTTAAATCCTTTTCTTTCTATCTGGCATTTGCGCATTGCACAGATTTTAATTTTCTTCCGTTTTAGTTTTGGTTTTTAACATTAAAATATGAATGCGTGTTTAATCATCATATTTGTTTTGATTATTAGCTTCTTAATAATTCCTGCTAAACAAAATTGTTCCCAGAAAATGTCAATTATTTTTATGTTGAAGCTACCCAACCCAATTTGAATATTTTCACGAAAACATGAATCATTTTATTTATAATTAAACAAAAATATCCTTTTTACCATAAGTGACGCAATACCTGTTGAAAAATAAAAAGTTTCATGTTTCTCATTAATTACCTGACAAAAGCAAAATACATAACAGCCAAAACGGAAACAGCCAACAGGGTAATGGTGTGTGGTTTATAAAAGAAATCCAAGGATATATCATCGACAGGACGTTCATTGACAACCAAAAAAGTTTCGGCAATTTCTTCAGGTTTGGGTTTATTTGTTGGGCCTCCACGTGTTTTGGTTGGTGTGGTGGGAGCACTACAGGCCCCAGACTTGACGGTAGCAGGTGCATGTAAGGTTGTAGTTGATGTATTAGTATCGGTAGCCTCTGGACTACCACGTGAATTAGAACGTTTCTTCATTGTTTTAATTTTTTGTATTGTTCACTACACTTTTTCAATAATAATTGTTATCTTTTTTTACTTTGTTTAATATTTAAATGTCTTTTTATTTTAGCTAAAAGGGGAGGTGGAGTTGCGCAACCACTACCCTGTACAAATGATTATGTGTTGTCTGATACTTTGCCTTATTAGATTCGACCGTTTGAAATGAACACAATTTACTCGCAAAATGCTTTTATTATATAAATGAGATTTTTTCTTTCTTCAACACTAACTACACTAAGTAATTATGCCGCTATTTTATTTGTTTAATAATTCATTATTTCTTAATTTAATATACTAAAATTTACGAAATCGTTAAACCATTTCCTTTAGTTATTGCAAAGGAACACGTCTTGTTCTAATGAAAATTACCGGAAAAATGAGCACGAGAGTGCATTTTGTTTTGTTGTTAGAATTTTGACATTTGCTGATAAAAAAGGAACGAGAATAGTGATGCCATATTTGAAGTATTTAAGGAATTTTAAATTAGAAGGTGGAAAACGTGATCGAATTTTGGAATTCTAAATGTTAAATTTTTGGACTCAATGGTTACGATATCTTTATAATTTCATTAATTTGATAGGAAAATTTATTCAATCACTAATTGTATGTTAAAAATTTTTCATTTTTTAACAACTCTGCAATGTGCGAAATGTTATTATTTACTGACGATATTTGCCTCTTGTTTAGAGGTTCTTTTGGTTTTAATTATTATGATTTTTATACTGAATTTCTTAAATTGTAACAATTATATGCAATTTTTTTTCCTCACTTATAATTATTTACTTTCAATTAATATATCCCTGTCAAAATAATAATTATGGTTGAAAAAAAAAAAAAAATAATAATAATAATATCGTCATTGAAAATGCAAAGCAACGTAACATCACTTTTCATAACTTTACAGGAGACACTAATACTATGAGGAGACACAAAAAACTTTATAAAATCAAAACAGTCATTTTCTAAGCATAATGTATTGGTGATGGAATTTTTATATTAAATATTTTTAAAGTTTTAAGGTTTACGTTTTTTAAGTTTTAAATATTCTGAAGCCAAAAGAACTTAACATCAATAGAAATATAAGTAAAAATGATAATTAAATAAATTTCTGATATTGCTACTGAATAGGACTATTTATTAACTCTGTTTAAATAACATTTATTCTAAATTAATTTATTATATTATAAAATATATGAAATATATAGTACATGCAAGCATGTTTTCCAAATTTCTTACCAAGTATGCCTTTGTAAGCCTTCAATACCTTTACAGTGATATAATATATGACCACGTTTATAAAATTCTTAAGAGAAAAAAGTATTTTCCAATAACAAAACAAAATGTTTTTTGAAAAAAGTTTATTCAGCGAATCATTATCATTAAAATTATAACACTCTGGCAAGTTCAATAGTGCTGCCAAGTTTATCTGTCATACATTATCACATTTTCTTTCATTCTCTTACCATTCTCATTGTTTATGCAAGGAAAATTGATATAAAAACAAAACTTTTACAAAAATATACAAAAATTCTATATAAAACAACATGGAAACACCACACAGCACTACAAATACCAAAGGTAAGCTGATACCTTTAAACATATTCCAAAAATTCATGAAATATCTTTTCCCCTTCGCAAAGAATTTGAAGTGACGGGTGTTTCACGTAGCGGACGTGTCCGTAAAAAGTCTTCCAAACTCTTGGATTTTCAATCACCTGATGAGGTGGAAAGAAAAATATACAAAAGAACTACGGCTAGTAGTCATACACCTAGATCTACAACGACTAGGTATAATGGGCGCGGTAGGCCTAGTTTGGCTGCCTTAAAAGCTCGAAAGGCAGCAAGAACAACAGGGCAAGACGATGATAATGATGTGGCAGCAGACGATGAAGAGCCGGAGGAAGAAATGAAAGAAAAGGAAGATACGGATTTGGATAATACTGCCAAGGGTATGGATGATGAAGACGATGAAGTTGTAGAAGATGATGACGACGACATTAATGAAGTTTTGCACAATACTAGTGGCTTAACAGCAGTAACCGATTCTGATGACGATGGTTTTGGTGAATTGGTGGCTGATTTAGTTGGCACTGAGGCAGCCAATTTAGAAGGTGCTGCAGCCAATCAAAAATCTCCCTTTAGACAATCTTTATATATGACGGAGAAAAACAATAAGAAATTAAAAGAAAATAGAGTGGAGCGCAAGGATAAGGGTAAAACTCGTTATACTGCCTATAATATGTGGGCACGAGAGCATCGAAAATCAGGAAAGTTTGGTAAAACAACGGATTTGGATCATCAGGCAGCCAGACGTTTACATGAATTATGGTCAAATGTTTCCAATAAAGAGAAAAATGCTTGGAAACGTAAAGCTAAAATGCAAGCAACGAGAGCCAAACAACGAGAAAAATCTGGTGTTACTCAAATAAATAAAACCAACACAGTAGTAGCCAATACCAGCACACCCAACTCTACTTTTATTAATAGACCTACCACAAGTCGCACTAGAAAATTGGCCGAGGATAAACAAAAAGCCAAAGATGATTTGTTAGTAGCAAGTCCCGTGACCCCCTCGTCTACCACACCAAAAAGGCCACGGAATAATTCCTATAGAAGAAATAACACCAATACACCCACGACAAATAATACAAACAATAATTCGTCTCCCCTGTATAGGGCCACAAATGGCTCTACCAATAGTTACAATAATGCTAGCAAAACACAGACTTTGAATAACACGAAAACTCCTCTACCCACTATTGAACCAATAGATGCTGCGGCTCATTTAAAATTGTTAGGTGAGAGTTTGAGTATTATTGGTGATCGTCTTAAGGAACATGAGGGTCAAATTGCCGTTTCTGGCAGTTTATCGGTGCTGCTGGACAGTCTGTTGTGTTCGTTGGGGCCTTTACTATGCCTGACCACACGCCTGCCCGGTTTAGATAAAAAACCACAATTAAAGGCGAATTTGGCAACCACCCTGGATAATATAGCTTATGTTATGCCAGGTCTTTAAGTTGGCTGTTTTAAATTGCAATGCAATGTTAAAGGTAAAGTTTTATAAGCTAAGTTGAAAAGAAGATGAAAAATATATAGTTTTAAAATTAATAAAGAAAAATATTTTAAATAAAATGAAAATTACGATATTAAATTATGAATGGACCAGATAAAATGTGGTTTGGTTTTTATAAAAAAAAAAATCTTTACAAAATTTCTATGGAAATTTTTTTTTTTAAATTTCTATAGACCACAATTCGTTTATAAAATTTCTATATAGAATTTTAAAATTTATATAGAAAACTTTCTCTTCTAAAATCTTATATTATTTTCACTTTTAAAATTTTAAAAGAAAATTCTCTTTTATACAATTTCTGTAGAAAATATTCCCTTATAAATTCTTATTTTTTTCAAATTATACGAGAAAATCTTTATAAAAATTTGTATTTTTCTTTATATTTTTCTAATCATTTTTGTTATTAAACAAAAACTCCATTTCAACATTTACTTTTTATTATCTTTTATTTATCATATTTTTGTAAGTTAAGAACTTTTTTTATTTATAATTAAAGTTGTAAACATATACAACATACTTTTCTTTTAAAAGGGGGAATGTAAAATTGCTTAAGGTAACTTTCGAACAGGTCCATTAATTAAAAAAATAAACAAAAAAGAGGTATTTAATATAAAATACACAATCAAATAAGCTTAAAAAATAATTTCAACAAATTTTGTAATACCAACATTACTAGCTAAAAATTAAACATAATAGGATTTGATTACGTTTTAAGCAAAAGACAAAAATACACGTATAAACAAATATCTAGCGATTGCCCTGAACACATTACGTTACAAAAATCAAAATAAAAGTAAAGAAAACAATTTTCTTAAAAATCTTGTTTTACAAAATGTCCTCAAAAAAATTATAATAAAATATATTTAGGTGTAAGGTTTATAGTTGAAATAAACCTTTTTGTAAAGGAATGTTTTTCTTTGTGTGTTTAAAAAATTAAGGGTTATTAGGTTTCCAAAAATATATTGTATACCTAAAAAAGAGATTCATTTATAAGATCTCTTTTTCTCTATTTCGTTTTTCATTCAGCAGTCTCATTAAGTAGTTATGGCTTGTTGTTGCTATTGAGTAACATAATAACATTAATTATGTCTTTCGCAAATTATAATTGTTGCGAAAGACCAGCTGCTGAAATATTATCACCTGCCCCAGCCGTCTTTTTGGCAACACGACATACCAAAACTGGGGCTACACATAATTCTATATCTAAAGATTTTTGTGCAGTAATTTGTAGAGTTTCGGACCAACAAGGTACTGGATTTTGAGGATCAAAAGTCATACGTTGAGCTTTAGATTGATCCAAAGAAGTAGAGAAACTATCATCTAACACCAAAGAGGCCGATTCAGGATTAATCTAAAGATTAAAAATATATTAGACATTTTATATTTAACAAAATATTCTAACAAAAATTACCACTTGTGATTGACAGACATAGCGATGAGCTATTAATGCTGCCTTGGCAGCTCCCAATTTAGTATTTTTCCATTTGGAATCTTTAACCGTCAATAGAGCCTGATATGCCAAGGTATGTAAATGTATCCTGCTCACCATTCTTCTTTTAGTATTTTTAATACCTGTTTCATTTCTATAATAATCTTTAGCTAATATGGTAAACACTTTACGCATTTGATCTAGAGTAGTGGCTACTCTAGGATTCCAATCTGAAGCCAATGTTGTACGTCCATGTTCCAAAACTTTTCCCAAATTATCCAATTCTTGTTCATTCATGCCCAATGAATCAACATGAGGTAGAATGTATTTTCTCAATTGTTGTAACAGCTCAATTTCTACATATGAAGCCATTTCAAAATGTATTAAAGTATCTTTGCTTAAAGCACTTATTTGTTGATTAACTTTAAGTAAACGCGACTCTCTTATACCTTCAGCAAATTTATAACTATCCATCATTTGTATGCCACTAATTATAAAGAGATTCGGTTTATAATTTGCAATTGCTGTTTCTAAATGTTCAAGAGAATTGAGATGTGGATTATTGTGATCATTGTGTAAAATATAGCGATTAGCACGAGGGGCTGTAAAGGGGCCCCACATTTCACCAGCCTTGTATTCTAATATTAAGTGAATATCATCTTCTTCGATATAGTCGCCAGCGATTTTTATGGTGTCGGGTACTAAGCGACGTAATCTAAAGGGGGGAAGGGAAAATAAAAATAGTTTTCGTTGGAAAATAGAGTTAGTTGTAGTAATAAAAAATCGTTAATTTAATTTACAGAATATTTTACTCTATAGGCCAGTCAATGATCTACTCTATAGACTAAACGATAGTACAGACTGGAGTTCAGTCTAGAAACTTGGCCATTAGTTTAGTATAGAGACCGGATAATAGTCCCGTCAATAGACTAAATGATTGTCAAGTTTATTTTCCAAACCATAGCCCAGCTAGTCTACATTCCAAACTATAAACCAGTCTATGATTCCGAAACTTTTAATTTAAAATATTAACTTTACATTTGAAAAGTGTGTATATGTTTTCATAAACTTTGATAATTAAAAAATTTCCTACTTATTTATATTCCAAAAACAAGTTTCATATTATTAACCTTGAAACTATTTTTAAACTTTCTTTTGTTTCAACCTACAATTTATTAAAAAAAAACATTCCTTGATAACTTTTTTAATTACATACTCACTTATGAGACATTCTAGCACCCAATAACACCTCCCAACCCTCTTTATCGAAACGTATACCCATCAAGGGAGCATTGCCACCAATAAACCATTGTATCGAATCGCGATGTTTCTTTTTAGCAATTTGTATTAATTGTCTAAATAACTCGGTATTGGGCATAACTCTCCTAGGCGAAAACAAAAAGAAATAAAAATAATTAAAAATTATTTTTTTATCTTATCAGTTAACAATCATTTCATCAAACTTACTCTGCTGCTGCTCCATTACGAAAATAATAAGCAAATGTTTGCAATAACTCAGCCTCATCGTTCACCTCATCCACCGTGAACTCTGACCCCACATTGTCTGGTATTATTTCAGCTGAATAATTTAAAAACTCTGTTGCTCTAATTAACAAATCACTGCAAGCACCATAGCCCAAAGCAACTTTAGGTTTAGTATCATTCCAAGGTCGTTTCAATTGACTTTCGATCGCCAATAAACCCGTTAAAATTTGGGTGATTTTATTTAATTGTTTCAACGATAGAAATGCCTGCCAAACAATCGATATTAAAGCCGCAAATACCGAAAAGGTGGTTATTAAAGACATGTACTTTAACAATGACATCTTTGCCAGACAATTGTGTTTATCTTGTTCTCTTCAACGTTTTTATTTTTTTTTTTATAAATTTCACTAATAACACATTGATGTTAAAGTTATAGATAGCAAATCAATAATACCAATCAAATTAAATAAAAATTAATATTTTAATAATTAACAAAGAAGAATTGAATGTGTAGGAAAAAGAAAAGAAACTTGACAAACAAACCGGCTGGTGTTTAAAAATGGGCTGTTGAAATATGATAATAGAGAGAGAGAGTTGGAGCAGAGAACTGCGCCGAACGATTTTAACAGTGTCGGCGTCTTTTCTAAACATTTTCGGCGACGGCTCAAAATTTTGAGTTTTATTTCCTTGTTTTTGCATCGCCTTATAGAGAACATTGGTTGGCATATGTGGGTCTACGTCTCCCTTCCTCATATGAAGGGAAGACGAATAACGTTTATTTGCACACAATTAATAGGTTATTCCTAAAAGATTTATAACATATATTTTTTATTTATTGTTCTTCTAAAGTGCTCCGAAGTGGGTGATTAAAAAAATAATAAAAAAAAAGACAAAGGAGTACTTAAGGCTCATATACAAGGTTAAGGCATTAGGGCAACAAATACAACAACACAACTTTGAGTATTTGTGACTGTAAATACGCCTTAGGTGTACTAACGTTATTTTGAATCAACTTATAAATAGCTGATATTTATTTTAATATTTAATATTTAAACTTTCGAAAGGTTTTATATGTCGTTTTATAGTCAATGCCTTTTTATATTAGTTGAAAAAAAAAAATTTAGGCTATCGTAAGTTGGTCTAAGTAGATTCCTATATATTTATTAAGGAAGCTGGAACACTTCGATTATTCAGTATTATCTTGAGTTTGAATAGTCTGCACGAAAGTATATCTCAATATTTTTTATTTATTTATTTAAGCCAATGGAAAATTTATCCTTACAGCCTAGCAAAAATGAATTTTTATTATCTAAACATAATTTAAAAGTTTCTCTTATATAGACTATACTTTACATTTGCTCAACTGACTACACTTTAGTAATAGATTATAAAAACCGCAATTTTTATAATTATTTTATTATGAATTTCTTAAAAATATACATTCTATAAAATGTTAAGCTTTTTGAAGATAAGTATTGAGTATTGAAATAAAATTAACTATGTGCATGGGGAGAATGGCAATTACAATGTTTTTTAGGTAATAAAAAAAGTAATGTTTGGCAATTTTTATATTAAAAAATTAACTAACATTTTCGGTAAAATTCCTCATATGAAGGTTTATATTTGGTAAAATAACTATTATTCTTATTTGTGAACCTAAGTTTCCATTTTTCACTTATGTATATCTTTTGTTATATTTTTCTAAAAGTTTTTCTTTAAATAATAATAATAATAAAAAGCTTTTTTTTTTTTTTAAATTGCTATAATAACTTCCTAAGTTGTGTTGGCCGTACTGTTTTCATAACAAATAATAATACAGGGCTGTTACTTGTATACAAACAAAATACAACCCTAAGGTATGCATATGAAACGGAAATACTAAAAAACCGTTTAAAGAAGAAATTTAAAATTATGACTTCAATTTAATTATTTAATTAAAAGATAAGTTTAACAAACTCTTTCTTCATTAATAAATATGTTTAATATTATTTCAAGGAAATTGCACAAATTGTTAATTAATGATATTAATTTATATAAAAAATTAAAAAAAAAATATATATATATATATATTAAAAAGTGATTTAAGATAAAATCACTATTTAAAAGCTAAAGTTTAAAATTTAATTTAATTTTAAAGTATCTTTTTAAAATTATAAAAAAATTCCAGCGAAATATTCTCGAAAAATTTTAAAAATTTAGATTATGTTTGAAAAAGTTTTTTCTTTTATATAAAATATTCCAACTTGTTTTGATTTTTTATGGACCTTGATATAAAAAAAAAAAAATGACCTTAAAGTTATTCAAGCCCTTTTTTACTTTTCATATTCAAAATTACACATATTACAGTTATACTTAGTATTGTAGTTTTTTTTATAACATTTACAAATCAAAACATGTTAATTTTTTGTAAACCCAACATGCTGACATTGTTGTTTGACGTTGATTTTTAGTCGTGACGTAGTAACTTACAAATGATTCAATCCACATTTTTTTTGTTATTAATTTTTATTCAAACTAGTACAAAAAGCCGGTTAGTTGGTTGGTGGAATACTCGACCGTGCACTTGAAATATTTTTGTAAAATAAAATATAGAAAACGAAAACATAAATAAAATGCAGTTGGTAATAAAATCCGGTTTTATTATATTAAGTTTATATATACATATTAGGGTGGCCCCGAAATGAAAAGTATTGATTTTTCCACCACAAAATGAACGTTTTCTTCATTCTAAGATAATACAATATAATCCTCTAATATAAACATCGAAATGATTTTCTTCATTTCTTATTATAATAACTTGTACAAATTTTATTCGTATTTTTCAGAACATAGATTCATTTGTATATAATTTATTCAGTATAAAAGGAATTTATAAGATATTGGTACCACAAAACGCTTAGTTTTTAGAAGCTTTTAAATGATATATAACACTTTAAATTTTAAATTAGTATAGTTATGTAGTTGAATACCGAACAAAATGTAAGCTAAAATTACATTTGTTTACCAGAAATACATGGTAGAGCAAACTGTTACATAATAATGTAAACCAAAGAGTAATTAACATCAAGTTTAGGTATTAATAATAATGTAAACAAAGAGTATTAACATCATGTTGATGTATTAACATAATAACATAATACATCAACATGATGTTAATACTCTTTGTTTACATTATTATTATTTTCTAACAGTTGCTCTACATGTTATTTATGTAAACAAATGCAGCTAAAAGTAAACAAAAAGTTAATATTTTTCTTTTTTACATAACTAAACTAAATAAAATATAAAGTGTTATACATCATTTTAAAGCTTATAAAAATAAGCGTTTTGTAGTACCAATATCTTATATATTCCTTTTACACTGAATAAATTATATACAAATGAATCTATGAATGTTTTGAAAAATTCGAATAAAATTTGAACAAGTTAGTATAATAAGAAATGAAAAAAAAAAAAATATTTCGGTGTATATATTAGAGGATTATATTGTATTATTTTGGATTTGTTTCTTCAAATATTTTTTGTAAAAAATTCAAATATCAAACGGAAACGGTATTTTGGAATGAAGTAAATTTTCATTTGAGTTGGGAACATTGGTACCTTAATTTTTCTCCCTACAAATTGGACCTCTCTAATACTTATGTATATGGTGGAATCATATTAAATGCATTATATCATGGATGAGCAAAGAAATATTTTAAATATTAACTTGTGAGATAAAAAGTTATAATAATTGAAGTAAAAAGGAATGTAATAAGTGTCATCTTATATAATTAAAATATATGAAATGTTATGGTTTTAGATTTAAGTGGAAATTTATTATTACTACGTACATGCATTTATTTTTTGTATTCAGAAATAAAGGAATTTTTATAAATAAATACAATAAGACCGACAAAGGTTAAAGACTAGCGTGTATAAAACTAGATGTTTAACATTTTTGTAACTCTAGTAAGAACAGTATTATTATTTCATTTAAATAGTATAAAAAATGTTAATTGTCCTTTTAAAAGTGTTTATAAAAGGACAATTAAATAGTATAACTGTGATTTTTTGAGCTGTTGTATATAAATATTTAAGTTTTAAATATTTGATCATACTGTAAGATCTAACAAAATACATATTGAGGTAAGAGTTATACCCTAATATGTATTTCGAACAGTTTAGTATTTCGAGAAATAAAATAACTCAATTAATCTAATATTATATTTTATTAAAAGTTTATTTTGAAACTGTAATCTAAAATAATAAGAAGATTAATAATAATCTGCAGTATAATAGTTTATAACAATTTATTTTGAAACTGTTATAAACTACAAATATAAAAGTCTTCAATATTTTCTAACACTTTAAGATTTCATAATGTGTGCTATCATGTCGTATTGTCATAATGTCGTAAACTTTTACATAAGAAAAACAATAACAATATTTTTTATTCATAGAAAAATTTTACTTTGTGAATCCCTCAATTGTATATATTGTAGTAAAATATTTTCTAGTAAAACTTTTCAAAAATCATAACAGTTAAGTTTAAAAATGTTATAAAAATATAATATTTTTTGAGCAGCTGTGTATTACAAGAAACAAAATAGAACAATTTATCTCATATAACAGTGTTTTCGAAAATTATAACAGATAATTTGGAAACTATTAAAAATAGTATAATGATATAAAATAATAAGAAAAATAATATGCTGCAGTATAACAGTTTTTAGTAAAATGTTTTTAAAAATTATAACAGTTAATTTTGAAACTGTTATACATATATAAAAGTTTTTGATATTTTATAATACTTTATAATTTAACGTATCACATATTTAAATATAATAGTTTTCGGTAATTTTTTTCTAAAATTATAACAGTTTATTTTTAAACTGTTATACAAATTAAAATTTCTTAAATATTTTATAGTACTGTAAACTCAAATAAACTACATATTGGAATAAAACAAGTTTCAGTAAAAATTTTCGAAAATTATAACAGTTAATTTGGTAACTGTTATAAAAAATGTTACAGTTCTAAATATATATTAACAAGAAAATTTTCAGAAAAATATTATAATGCATTACAATAGATTTTGGTAAAACTTTTTAAAAATTATAACAGTTTATTTTGTTAATGTTAGAAAATTTTAAAATCTTTGTTTGGTATCGTATAACAAAAAATTTAGTTAAATAGCTCAAACTACAATAACAGGTTTTGTTATATATTTTATAAAGTAATTACAAATTATTTTAAAACTGTTATACAAAATTAAAAAAAAATTAAAACATTTACCAGTAAAAACAATTAAAAAGAACTATATTTTGTAGTTTATATATTTTTAAAAAATTATAACAGTTTATTTTGTAATTATTATATAAAATTTTAAAATTTTTAAACGATTTCTTATTACAAAGAATTTAATGAAATGTTTTAGTCAGTATGATCATTTTTGTTAAATTTTTATGAAAATTATAACAGTTTATTTTTAAACTGTCATAAAAATATAACAGTTTTATAAGTTTAACTGTACAAAAGTTATAAAATATTTATATGCTACAATATAACAGTTTTTATTAGATCTTTAAAAAGAATTATAACAGTTTATTTTGAAAGTGTTATAAAAAAATTATAATTTTCAAACGGTTACTTATTATAAAGAATAAGAAGAATTTAATAAAACATTTACACGTATCAAAAAAGTTTTTGTTAAATCTTTACGGAAATTATAACAGTTAATTTTGTATGTGTTATAAAAATATGACAGTTTGATACGTTGTTTTTTCTATAAACGAAAGTTATAAAATAAATGCAATATAACAGTTGTTAGATCTTTAAAAAAAAAAAAATTATAACAGTTTACTTTGAAAGAGCTATGAAAATATAACATTTTCAGACGATATTTTATTTCAAAAAATTTATTATTGTATTTCCACCCCCTATAACATTTTTTATTTAATGCGGCATTTACACTGAACTTTAGAATCCAGTTTGAACGAGATTTCTGAAACCAAAATCTACCCCGTTTACATTTGGTGAATTTCTCTTGATAATTTGATAGCAAATAATTAATTACATTCACTGAAACAACAAGATCAAATATTTTTTTTTTAATTTTAAAGAAAATATTAATTTATTTAAAATA